>JAHZMY010001908.1:0-29973 GCA_027743915.1 Seira sanloemensis | reverse complement strand
TATACACACTACTTAATTTCGTCTTTGCATTTCGTTCGAAAAGAATGTAATTTATTATTAATTTGGTCTTGGCTGCAAGCAATATATAATGCCGTGATTCAGAATGCAGAGAAGCTCAAAAAAACTATTTCATTCAAACTGCACATACATATTAGAAATCACGACTACGAATATCGTGAGTAGAGCATGTGTGGTTTTCCAAAAGTAAAAAGCAATGCCGGAAGGAGCCGTTTAATTGACGGATATGATGCATGTACCTTACCTTAAACAGAAGTAAAAAGTTTTTTTTCAAAGTGAAAAAATAGAATGTACGAAGACTGCACATACGCTTTGCTCACACTCTCACAGAAGTTTTAGACCTGATGATGGCTGTGCGGATACGGAAACGGCAAGATGAAAATGGCAATGAGTACATAAGAAGGCTTCGCTTCTGCTCTGAAAATATATATAAAAAATTCGATTAATTTAATATTTTCCTTTAAGGCCTTGTTCGTTTACATTTAGGAGAGAAGAAGAAGGCGTCGTCTTTTTTAAGCGAAGAGAAAAGAGAGCCCTTTTTAATAATTTCCTTTCCTTTCGATAAATCGATCCATTGTTTTCTCTCGAGTTGAGTGCACACCTCAGAAGGAAAGAGTCGACTCGTATAAGTCTCTCTCTCTCGTTTCATTACTCACCACCTATTATTAATTTATTATCAGTGAGTAAGAATCATAAAGATCGAAGGGAAAGAAGCGCCTTTTGTAAAAGGATATGATTATTCTTATGTACATTGTTGTATGGCACTCTGAGATATATTTTTTACTGTTTCAGGCTAATTTATGCCTAAATGGCAAATCGAGCTGGTTTACAAAGCTAGAGCATTATATTTCTTGATAGAGGAAGAACCAAGTTTTTCCACTGTGGTGATGCACTATAGCAGGAAATAAAAGAGTGTGCAAAATAAAGTATGCGAGAGAAAAAAAGATTGAGAAAGATTAATCTAATAGGAATGCACTTTGAAGAAATATGAAGGAATGTGAAATGCGCCAAACTCATCATAAAAATGCATAAAAAGGTGGTAAAAATGAATCTTTACAGAGTAAATCTTTTGACTTGTGAGACTTTGAAAGAAAAATATAATTAATGTCAGTTCAGTGCAAGAATCTGTGTTATTCCTTAAATGTACAATAACCAAAAATAGCTACAAAGGTAATATGGCGAAAATGGTGTTTTAACACGGCCATAAAAACCCTTTTTACAGGAGAGATGAAAAATATATGTAGCGGCAAGCAGAAGTAATGTGCGGATGAAGAGGTAAAAACATAAAGTTTTTTAAAATGAGCGTTTTGATGTTGATTTTGAAGAATATTTTTGAGAGTCTACTTTGGCCAAATTGAAAAGGGGAGAGAAGTGAGATGGGAGATAGAGATGAAAAATATATGTAGCGGCAAGCAGAAGTAATGTGCGGATGAAGAGGTAAAAACATAAAGTTTTTTTAAAATGAGCGTTTTGATGTTGATTTTGAAGAATATTTTTGAGAGTCTACTTTGGCCAAATTGAAAAGGGGAGAGAAGTGAGATGGGAGATGGTGTGTTTTTTTGAACAAAAAAGTAAAATGTATGCATTTGCTACACTCTTTGAAAAGTATAAAGTTTTTTTTATATGAATGTTGAGAAGGATATAATATGCATATGTCCACACGAGTTTTACATGCAATGCAGAAATCGTAAAATTGAGGATGTTATACACATTTCAATATCGTTTAAAGTCATCCTGATGGGATGAGAGTGGCAAGCGAGACGTTAGGCAGATGTGATATGTAAACGTACTTGGGAACTGCAGGTATGGTCATACATGTCATGTTTTTCTTCTCTTCGTTTCCATCATAATATCATCAAAAACGCAGAGAAAATAATGACGATGTTTCGCCAAACTCTATAGCTTGTGAGGGGTTATTAGGTGTCTATGTGACTGCAATCACATCTTACATAAAGCAAAATGGGATGCAACTTTGTCATATTATTATTAGTGATAAATAGAATTCACCATATATTTGCTATACAACAGCCTCATCATCAAAATAATCGTGATTCTTGTCACCAGTCGAAATATGAGATGAGGATTGATGTGATGTGAGGCATTGACGCAAAGAACATAAAAGGATTGGTTTTTGGCTTGTCCTCCTCCTTATCCTCTGCAACAAAGTCAGGCTTGGTTTCATCTTGAAAGACAAAACACATCATCGTTGTCCGCTTTTGTGTTTGTTACCAACCAAAAAAATAAGCTAACGAAGTGAAGTGAAGGAGAGCGAGTCTATCTCATTTTTTGGAGAGGAGAGATTAGTCTTTTGAGAGCGAGAGATTGTAATTGTACATACTTCAAGATGGATGCGGTGGAAGCATGGTAGAGTCGTTTTTTTGCATGAGACAAGTCCACACAATAACAATTTCTTATTCTGATTGTCTACCTTTACTTACCTCATTCTTGCTGAGTTGTTCTGATGGCCCAATCGTCGTCATCATCATCAGGAGAAGCAAACCAAGAAACCGCATTTATATATAATATATTTTTATATAAAATGTTCGTTAGTTGTATCTCTTACATTGTATTGTAGCATTGAGCCCGTATATAAATGCATGGGATCCTAAGCGTGAAGCGGCTTAGGACCAGATACTCATCATGATCGTCATAGTCATCTCAGCCCACTGACTTGCTCGTCCGAAGGTCAATTCGATCTTATTTTTGCAAAAAAATATACACTTTACAAGCAAAAAGCAACAGAGCGAAAAGAAGGAGAATTGTAATACTCTAGTGAATCATTGAACCAGTCATATAGCCAGAGAATTTTTTTTTCTTGTTCTTTGTCCAAGTTTTTCATATGGTGATATTAGTAAACAAGATATGATATACTTAAAGCTAAACCATCATGATGATCTGGGCAATTTTTTCTAATAATCTTTTCCAATAACGAAAATTACTTGGGCTCTCTCAGAAAAATGGCTTGAAGGAGCATTTTGGGATATGGATATGATGATGATGATTACGACGAGAGTATTTTTCTCTTCGTTATTTTATGATTAGCTTTTTTCTGGTATAATTACTGGGGCGCAGTTGCCGAACAAGCTGGCAAACGCGAAAAAACATACTGGCAAAAAGTTGTGTACGTAAGCAAACCAGTACGACCAGTAGTAGTAGTCGAGAAAAGAAGAGCTTTAATATTTTTCCTCTCATGTTTTCTTTCTTTGGTAGTGTGACCACTTGTGTAAAAACTTAATCATAACCATACAAGAAAAATATAAATATATATTAATCATAAATACTTGTACTTCAATAAGAAGGATTCAGTTTTTCCTTGTGTGTGATAAAACCTCATAAATGAGGATTCAATGGACACTATAGGGAATACAATCAGGCACAAATTTTGAAGCAAAAGATGTACATTATTATGATCATACATAAGTACACTTTCAACACAGAAAAATCCATACATTCTGCAAACTTGGGCTTACTTCTCGCCTTTCTGCCTCTCGGCGCTATTTTGGGGAGAAAAGAGGATGTGATGATGTGACGCTGAGTCTTTGCTTGCCTTAAGACCGACATTTAATTATATAAAATGTCTACTCTTCTTTTTACAGAAAAAGGCTAGAAAATAATCATAATACCACGTTTGTTTTAGCTGAGGCGATGTGAGACGTTAAAGAGGAAATTAAAAACATTTAAAAATTCTTCATTTAATCATTGTCATTAACATAAAGGCATTAATATTTATCATTATCCATTTCTGTTGTCCCCCTCTCACCTATTTATGGTGCGGTGTTGTAAGAGAGCGTGAAGCATATTGTTTTAAGACGCAAAAGAGAGAAAAATATGATGATGATGATGATGGAGAGAGCTTGATAAACCTTTTGAGAGGTCGTTTTGAAAATACTAGCGAGGATCTACATAATATTATTATTTTTCCACGCTCTCTCGGATGACGGATGATATTGTTGAAGGTGAAAATGACGGAGACACGGTGCTGCCTGCCATCATTACTGATTAGAATTACAATGGCACATGCATGCAAAAAAGCGAAGCTTAATTGTCAATGACGCATTTCGTTTCTGTGTCTTCTTATTCATGGAAATTGGTTTCCATTTCGGTGAGAACGTATACATAGTACTTGGGTAGATATGCATATTCCTACCCAAAACCTAGAAGCTCCTTTTATTTTATCTTTGATCGTTTGCATATTGCATTATCATTATCGAAATAAGTAGTTTTTACATTTCTGCACAACACGGCTCACGCGACTGTTATTATTCCACATTCGTGGAATTTTATAAGGATGTTACATGTGCACCCCTTTACTTATACGCAATATTAGACTCATTTTGTAAAAAAAAAATACATGTAGCTGAGCTTTGGAATTCATGTAATAATCTTCGTTCCAGTCCAGTTTTTTAAAAGCTACGTGTGTACATTTTGGCTTATCTCGTTCAGCACACGCTATAAAGGTGCGTTTCATATATATATTTGTATGCATGTACCTGAGAAGAGACTGGCTATCTATTTTAGGTTGTTTTTGTGAGAATTTCCCAAGTAAAATAACTACGCATTTTCCACGCTATCTTGTTTTCCAGCCGTGGCGTTGCATCCAAATAACTCGAAACGTACGTGTTATTTGAGCAAGTCCAGCGGACAAATTTTTTTCGAGATGTGTGGTGGGGAGAGTTGAAAAAAGTAGACGAATCAGGCACACACGATTGTTGTGGAAAGAAGTAGAAGAGGTGTTGTGGGCTTAAATGGAAATGAATGTTCGCAAACAAAAAGTGGCCAGGCTTCTCTCTCTCGTAAAAGTGTATCGGTTAAAATAAGGAATTACATTGTAGCACATAACCATACATTACGTGAATTGGTGACCACAAAAAAGGCGCAAAAATGGTTTTACTCTGGATCATACCATCATGTTTTTCCCCTGATGGAATGTTATAACCATGTTGCATTTTTTTCAACACGTAAAATATTGATTGTGATTGTGGGATGATATCATATTCTGGATAAAAATAATCGCGTTTTTCTTGCTTGCTCATGCCTGATATAGGTACATGTATCAAGAGGGAATGATGATGGTGATGATGTAAGCAGTTTATGCATAAGGATTCTCTCCTGTTGTGAACCCATTCAATTATTCCAGAGCAATTTTTTATGCAGTGGTGTGCACCACTTAATCAGTCCACGATTATTTTTACTGACTCCAGTAGGCCAATCAGAGTTTAAGGATGATTTGTGTGATTCGTTAACATAAAACTTCATGATCTGGACTGCGTTTCTCAGATGTGATGTGTGCTTACGTGCTGGCTAATCTTGCTGAACTCGTCGTATATTTACTAATCGTAAGCTCGGCTTATGTATGTGTTGTGTAATCTGGACAAAATTCGAGATAAACAGTTTTTTTGTACGATAATGATAACTATTTTTTTGTATAAAAAGTTCATTTCAATGAACCCTCCTCATATTTATTTAATTCCATTTCACTTTTCTAAGCTCATTTCAAAGACTAGGACGGTCTGTAGTACAGAAGCGGAACTGTTACTGAGCTGACATTCATTTCACAAATTTGAGCACATATCCTTCATTTAAAGTAAAATTAATTCATGGTGTGTCTGCTTGTGGAGCTTAGTAAAACACATCTTTTTTTTAAAAAAAAACTTGTTCATCATTTGATCAACCTCGAGGATGTTATATTCCGTGAAGAAGCGTCAACTTGGTCGACATCTCATTTTTTCCAATAGTAATACTTGAGTGCTTGAGTCCAAGGTAAAATCTCTGTTTAATACAGCGAAAAGAACACACACACACGTACATATCTCTCATCATCATGTTTTGGGTATTGAGCACACGGAAGTTTTTTTTATTTGTTTCTTGTGCTAACAGAAAAAAAAGAACTTTCTGTTGAATGTAATCTTTATTAAGCCTTAGCCTTAAGATTAAGCACACGGAAAACAGTTAGGAACTTTGTAGTTGTTGCACGTTAAATTCTCCCCCTGAGAGCATATCAATATCATTTTACTTTTTTTTCATATCTGTAGACTTGCTGCACAAATTTGTCAAGGCGGAAGCAAGAAATGAGAAATTGCTCTTTATCATAATATAAGGATCGTATTATAACGTACTCAGTGCGGTGGAACAAATTGCGTAGAATCATTTTACTATAAATAGAGTTTCATATAAAATATACTTGTATTTTTTTACTGCTGTTGAAAAAACGAGGTGGATGCTATGCGGTGGTGATGAGCAGTATCATACTACTTTTAATTGCAGGATTTCATATTTAATGATCATCCATCATGCCATGACTAAGGAGTTTCATGTACTCAAAGACTAATCACCTAATACTATAGAGGATCCTAATTAATTCCGAAATACTCGTTTAGAATTAGACAGACAGTCAACTCAGTCACACGGTGTTACCAGATGCCACCAAAGTATGGTTGGTGGTGCCAGCCTACAAAAAAAAGCCTAAAAGTTTGACATTGCCGCTACCTATTTATTAAACCCACGTCGAGTCAACGAATCGTAAAAAATGATGTGAAGATTTAATGCATCATTAATCAATATTAGATGTTACCTTATTTGGAGTAATCGCTATAAACGTTTAAAATCTATTTTTAATTTATATTTGGATACTTTTGGGTAGATTAATTTTAACAATGACTCATAAAATTATATAGGCAGTTCCTTCCTACATAATATCATTCGATCCGAGTTATCAGCTTTAGGTTTAATCATGATGATGCAAGTGTCAAATAAATGATGTGCTACGTGTACTAATAATCAAATTGTATGCATTTTCTCTTTGTTTGCAGGTTTCACTTTGAACCAACAAAAGCCAAGCGAGAAAAATCAAGGCGATAGAAAAAAAATTGTTAAAATAGCGAAATTCAATCAATAAATCTCCATCTTCTAGTCCCATTTCAAATATTAAAAAAAATTATCGCGTTTTTCTTCCGGGCTAGAAAAGAAAGCAATTTGTAGGCTCATTTCTATTCGAGAGAATAAAAAGTGCTTTTACAAATCAAAGTGTTAAACTTCTGGTTGACCTTTAGAAACTTGTGTAATAATATTTTTGAGCGATCACCAATCGTACACTCCGAACGACATCACAACGGAAATCACCAAAAATATTAGTCCATTTTGAAAGCAAGGGAAAGTCCAATTTCTTTTGTCATTTCAAGTGTGCTGTTCTCTGTGCAAAATAACTCTTTCCAACAGATCCTTTGTTTACAAAATACATAGTCAAAGTGTCATTGTCATAAAGTTTTTTCTTACTGTATTGTTTCTTTTGAACTCTTTTTTAGTAAAAAAAATTGTTGACTTTGTAAATTGTCCTCTTCTTGTTAATAATTATATACATATTTTCTTGGTCGACACGGGTTCTCTTGCAGAAGAGAATTAAAAGATCATTTTCATCTTTTTTCTTCTTGATGTGATAACATTTTAAAAAATATATTTAAAGCAAGTCATTTTTGTTGTTCATCATCAGTAAAAAAATACTAATATAACAAAGTCAATAACAAGTAGTTATAATTTCTTCGCAAGGATTCAGTGCATTTAAGACTACAATTTAGTATTTTTGTCGGGAGGTGAACTCACACACACGTCAATTACCAAACTATATATAGAGTAAATTTTTTGACTACTTCAACTGGGATCTCACATTTTACGACAAAAAAACGCGTTCATCATCATCATCGTTTGTTTCGTCATCATCTCGTGTCGGAGAAGGAAGTCCTACAGTGAAAATAGTCTTATATGTTCAGAGAGTGCAGAGCAAATCTTTTTCCTTTGTTGACTGTTCTCAGGGAAGCTTGAGAACGCCATCAAGCCAGTTGTGCAGTATTTAAGCTACGAATTAATTAGAACATTTGGAGAAGTTAGTGTTGTTGACTACATTTATAACTAGAAACTGTCTTATGCAAAAAAAGTGAAAAGTGACAGAGAGAGGCTTTTGCATGTCCTAATCAATGTGGAGAATTGATTAGGCCGTTGTCGCTGAAAAAAGCGTGTCCACCTTTGAGTGTGCGCTTTTTTGAGATCTCCTTATGTTGGCGTCAGGAGGCTCAGTGGATAGCTGTGAAATTTGTACAAGTTTTATCTCTGCTGGCCTAATTAGCCCATATGAAATTGACTATCGAGGCGCAAACCCAGAGGAAAGCGAAGTGACAAGAACTAATACTGAAGACGAGAAAGAAGTGGTCGAAGTTGACGACAAGAGTGGAGCAGTGGAAGAAGCACCTACCGAATCATTAAATATTTGTTTGAATAGGCATCAAGTGTTCGAGTGGCGAGTAAAATTTAAGTCATGAAAGAGGAAATTTCCGTAGCAGGTTGGTTTACCCTTTACTTATAATAATTTTGTAATTCATCAAGAATTCCTCCAAATTAGGCTAATCCAGTCGTAGATCGCAATACATCAATGTGTTTTGTTCGATTGTTTTCTTCGCAGTTCGATTTTTGAGTCGGCTGATTGAAAAGAACAGTAGTTCACTTGGTAGTTCATCGTCTCATAACTCGACTGGAAATGGCACGACGACTACTACTACTGCGACTAAGGTCATCGACAAGGATCAGTTGGAGGTGTTCAAGGAACGACTTGCCGAGGTACGCTCAAACTCCAAACTACTTTTTTCCTGTGGAGATGAAAAGTTGGAATAATTTGAAATGACATTGTACACATTGCATTGAGAATTTTATCGTTCGCTTTTGCATTGCAGTTGCTGAGTGAGCGATTCCAAGATCACTGGTTCCCTGAAGCGGTAAATAATTTAGAATCACTCAATCATACTAATAATCATATCATGATCATTACTACCACAGCCCACGTAGCAATTTTCGTTCATGCTTATTTTCTTCTGGAATATATCATTTTTTTACCATGAACTTTCCCCGGATCAATACATATTACATTTTATCCTGTCTACATACACACATACACTCCATTTGCCATTTATCCTGATGTTCATTCCTCTTCCGTTTTCATGTTAACCTTTTTTCACATAAAATGTCTCTGCGATTGCGAGAGAAAATTGGAGGTTTTTGTGCAAAAAGTAATCATTATGATATCTCTTGGTATTTTCAGCCATCCAGGGGTCAGGGGTACCGGTGTATTCGACTGAATGAGAGTGATCGCAAGGATGAGGTGAGTTATAATTTATCAAATATACATATAGAGAAGGTCTCATATATATATGCATTTGCAAGTCAGGTTTAATGCAAGGAATTATGACATTGTTTTACAATGTACATTTGCCAATGAACTTGCAATTTATTAAATATTTTAGATTATCGATAGGGCGGCTACGCAGTGTGGCCTGTCCTACGATCAACTCCGTCTCCCCACCGAGCTCACTATCTGGGTGGATCCTAAGGAAGTCTGTTGCAGGTCAGTATTTTAACGAGGAAATGATGCCATGCGTACATCCTACTCAACACATTTGACTTGAGCTTAAAAAATGATGTTACATTTTAAAAATTTAATATACAATATGCATACAGGTTTGGAGAGCACCAAGGGTCCTTTTGCACGTTAGCTTCTTTTAAGAATGGCAGTGGTGAGATCTTCCTAGGTAAGCTAACTTATTTCCGGTTTTATTGAAAGTAAATTAGTGCAGGGATCCAGGTTTAGAGAGTCAGAGATCCAAGTCAGCATTAAAGTCTAATAGAATCTAATCCTTTTTTTCCTTAGACCAAGTTAACTTTGAGGAAATTCATAAGAAAACAATGGAGCAAAAAGAAAAAGTAAGTCTAATTTTCTTTTACCTCATGCAAATCATGTTAGCATAATCATAACAATTCCATACTCATGTTCCCTCTGGCCATCAATTATGTATTGACATTTCGATGACATGACGGACGGTTCTGTGATCGTCTCTGCGATAACAAAAGCTCATGAGAGCTCCTTCAGCTCTCTCTCACTCACCAAATCTATAATTTTACTCACTCCCCTGAGCCATCCACACGAAAATTGCAACTCTCTCGAAAGAAAATATAATATGAAAAATATAATAATAATAAATAGTCAAAGCACTCCTCTCCCGCTCTCTTCTCGTAACTCCAATAATGAAAGCCAAAATCGTGTTCAGAAAGTCATAATGTGACTGTAATAATATCACATATCTCACCATAAATCACAAATAAAAGCATACGAGCCTACCTACACAATATCACATCTAGTTACATACATATATATTTTTCTTTCAAAAAAAAACTTTCTTTTCCATCAAATCAACGGTACGACCATGAATTACATTGAAAATGACACGACACATCGTCATCACCATAATCATCAAACGAACATGGCTCTCAGAACGACGACGACGATGGGATATGGCGGAGGACATTTTCTTCTCGTTTACCACAATTTCTAAAAATGAAAACAGAAAAGGTGGCTCGCTTGTTCCTTTTAGTCTTTCATGTCTATCTATAAACGACTCAATAGTTTTTGTACAAGGCTTTTTTCGATATGAGAAAAATATAACACACATCCATTTAATATCGGATTATTATTAGTTTTGCTGGTAGAACACACAATTCATCACATATTTCTTCTCTCTGTCAGAGACTGACACGAGCGAGAGGTGGTGCTCACTTGAAAAAAGGTGAGGTGGATTGCTTTTCGAGGTGCACCCAATGTTTCACCTCATTTCTGTGCTTGTAGTAATAATAATCATCAAAAAAACGTTAAACTCTCCTTCAAAAAAGGAGCGAACATATTATCGAGGCTAACAACAGCAAACAAGAAAAATACTACATAATGATTGTTATTATTCCAACAAAACTTATACATGTAGTAAAGTACGTTCTGTTACATTTTTTTCTGCTCTGCAAAATTCTAATTGATTCATATTATAATGTGAACTAAACGTTGTCAAAATCAAGGGAACTCTATTTTTTACATTATATTCTTTACGGTGCAATACCATATTATTTCTGCCTCCAATATTTTTTTCCATCGTGTATGCCCATAATCTTAATTCAAGCTTGCCTTCATGCCATCGCTTCGCATCGCCTACGCCATTTTTAAATTTCAGGGACTAGTCTTTTGAAAAAAAATCTCTTTGAAATTAAAATAATTGCTCGGTACGCTGTGTCGTACAGTATTAAAGATTTTTTTTGCCGTTTTGATAGTCGTGACGTAGGTAAAGAAAAAGGCTCCCTAAAAAGACTTATCGAAAATAAAGTCTACCGTTTCATTGATTATTCATGGTAGCTATACACAGTTTAAACTGTTGCACATTTTCTGTACTCTTGCTTCGAGAGTTGCATACGTACACTTTTATACATTATGATAAGATTGGCTCATTCGACTCCTTTGGCATTGCATTGTTAACTCGTGTTATAATGCAATGTGTGTTTTTGCAGCTGCAGCAAATAAAAATTGCACGTCATGAACTGAGCATAAGATTGTGAGAAGGGAGGTCGTTTTTACATCGCGTTTAGAGCATTGTTGGGAGGATTAAGTATGAGAACTCGAAAGGGAGAGAGAGCCGTTGCTTATCTCACAGAGCAACAGTTATAGGCTTTTTGCTCTGCAATTCCCTCAGTACAGAGAATTATGTGCAAAAAAGTCTGTAATTTTGAAAGCCTGTAGGCAATAGTTGGACTTGAAGAAGAGGAGGAGAGAAACAATGGCACGATCTCATATAATATGAACATGAATTCTGCGAATAACGATTCAAGGAGCAATATTTAAAATACAGTGTATCAAACGCTTTTTGATTTGGTTTTTTGGTTTCATATCGCATCGCTGTATCATTAAATGCTCGTCAAATTTATTCGTTAAAATTGCCAAATGTCAGCAATATATTTTTCGAAATATATCCATTGTTCTAATGTGCAAACGAACTTAGATAAAAAGTTTTTTTTGCTGGGATTCTCTTTTTTTAAAAAAAAGTCTCAAATTTGGTTGAGTCACATCATCGACCAAAAATAGCGGGTCTTTTCGGCTCATTCTTACAAAACCTCAAGGGAAATGCCAAATTCATGTGTTTTTTTTCGCAAACGCTGATGCAAATTACAACGTATTTAATAAAAGAAACAGGGGCAGAGTCTACTTAAACCGAAGTCATGATGATGGCAAATGCAATAATGTTGATAATGATCGTAATTATTTCTCTCGAAGAAAATTGCTTTGTCCCCCCTTACCTCTTGTGCTCAAAATGCTCTTCCTTCTTCATTTCGAAAAAAAACTTTTGTAATACAAAATATGGGCACAAGCGACAACTCTAATTTCTTTCGTCATGTAAATCATGCTACCTAATTATAATAAATATGATCTAGATTCTGTATTTTTCGTGATTTGGACGAAAAGTAAAGGACGCATGGTGCACATAACAAGAGAGAACATTATTATTCTGTTTGCTTAAAGCTCTCTTGCCTGATATAATTTTTTGCCATATGTGCTCACTTGCTGTGTGCGCTCTTCAACATTATTATTAATAAGAACAAAATATTAGGTTTCATGTGTTTTTTTGCTCGTAGCAATCAGCAAACATCATCGTCGTCGTCAACCAAATCATCATCGTGAAATAAAAATCTCTCTTCTTCATCTCATATTTCAGTCTCTTGAACTCTTTTCTGAACGAAACGACATGGAGGTAAAAATTGAAAAGAGAGACTAAGGCCTGTGAATAATGTACGAAATTGTGCTGCATTGCATACTGCTTCGTCTGTTGATGAAATAAGCGAATGAACGGTACACCACATTCAGGCTGATGTGGGTAATATCGAACAAAGTCATCCCTAATGTTATTTTTATGATGATCATCGTAACGATTATATTAAAGTTGAGCATATATACATACTTCGTTTTGGAAATTGTTCTTGTTCGTTGTTGTGCCGCTGGCGAAATGTAATATTTTGAATTGATGGAGCAGAAGCAGTGTGGCATCACTAGACAATCATGAATCACGAAACAGTTCAAATATAAATTTGTCCTCAAAAATAGTAATATTATCATAATGCCCTCGTCTGATGTTCAATTCATTTCTTTTAGCACTTTAGCTTTTTAAAAAATGAGTGCATTGGTGTACGGCATATGAAGAGTCTGTGATTTTTTCCTCTTAACTATTCAGTCGAAACCTTAGTTTTGAGATTGAGAGAGAGAGAGAGAGAGAGAGAGAGAGAACAGCTGCACACTCTTCTTATTTCAGTTCATAGTTCACAGCTCGTTGACATCCACATCAAAGATCGTTAAAAGATATTTTTCGAGTTATGATTTTATATCTTTGAAAAGGAACTAAAAAGCCTGAGCAAGGAGAATATGTTTTAGACCTTGCTTTGTGAGCTACTTTTGTAGGTTTATAATACCTACGTATAAAATAGGATGTAAGCATGAAACAAAACCTCCTGCATCATGGAGGTAATTCTTATTCAAATGAGTGGAGGAACGGAAAAACATGTTAGAGGGGGAGCTTTTGATTTATTTGATTGAAATGGAGAAAAAATTGATAACGAGCTTAAAATAAATGTATTTGGGTTTTGGAAATAGAAAAGGTGAGGAATCACTCAAGCACATGAACCTTGCAGAGAGTAAATAATGCATATGGAGTCGCTCTTGCAGTGAAGAAATAACAAGCAGCCATGTTCATGTCGTTTCATGCTTGATATTATCTTGGTATTATTTTTATTGCTGCTTTATATAACGCTTTATTTACATTTGGCAATAAAGGAGATTGTTTTTTAGAGAAAAAGCATTTGCGTAAGGAGATCGCAAGCATGGAAAAAAGTATTAAGTATTCGAGACGAGATGGCAAAAGAGCACAGATTATTTTTTGTGCAAAAAAATGGAGTGGAAGTAAAGGGAGGACTGTCGCTTGAAAAAAATAATAATAATGGCTGTTGAGTCCTGAGCATATAGCATTAACGTCAAATCAAATGGCATATGGCACGACTACTATGACACACATTAAAGTTTTAAGAAGAGCATTACAAAATGTAATTTAAGAGCTATGCGAACACTTTTTGGCTATAAAGAAAAAAGGATGGGAAAGGGAGCATTTTTTCTCTGATGTTGAGATCCCTTTGGCGAAATTAATTTTTTTACAAAGCCTAAAAGATTTCGGGAGAAAGAGCTGAAAAGGATTATTTTTTTGCTTACGTTAAGGGAAAAATCGATAAAAACTTATCAAGGTTGTAATTGCTTTGTCGATGTAGTCATTTTCGAATATTTTCTAGGAGACATAATGAAAATATAGCATCATGTACAGTTTTTGAAGGTGAGCTGAAAAGGAGTTATTGGCAATAATTGCCAATAACGTATCTAATAATTATTATTAGATACGTTCAAAATCATCACATTAGATTTGGAGTTTTTCTTATGAGAAGTTTTTGTTCGGGATGACAATTTCTATTTCGCCATTGATGTCGCATTCTTATTGAGAGTATGCACTTGGCATGTAGTTTTCACAACGCTACTGATGCGTGTCAAACATCGTTGACTGGTAAAAAATTAATTGAATTTAAAAAGCTTCGCATGATTTCGGCTTGCTTCACCATTCACATTTCAACGATTTAATGAAGACATCCATGCCGCATTTGAACCCCAGCTATGGGCATGCATTTTACAAACTAATAATAGCCAATTGTATTGGGATCAATTCTATTAGAAGCGTCAGCACAATTAATTTCCACTACTGTTATATATTTTCTCACTTTGATTTTGACTTTTGTGAAGCTCTACATTATTAGTTCTGCAATTTGATAGATTGACTCTCTATTAAAGATGTTGACCAATTGGCAATTGCCAATTGCAAAATGAGAGAGATAAAAGCGTAAAAAATGGAGAGGGGAGAGAGTTAGTCTCTTAATTCACTTATGCTCGTTGGGAAACTCGAAAATAATTTGCTATAAAAGGGTTGCGAACATTAAGAATAATTTCATGCAACGTATTATTTGTTCAACTGCACCAAAGCTTAGGGACAATATTCTACTATTGCATTCTATTTGTATGTTCTTTCTTGCAAGTAATAAAATTGTTGGATGGTGACAAGAGAAACTTTTTTTTCAAAGAGAAGGGAACTTCATTATGACTTTGCTTGAGTCAATATGAATGCGATTTCCAATCTCATTTCTAATTTTTCTTCTCTCTCTCTCTCTTAGAAGTTTTACACATAATGTGTATGTACATGCACATGTCATTAATAAAATCTTCATATACATATACAATTCAAATAGAAAAAAGTAGGTGTTAGGTTAGATTGGTAATCATTAAAAGTATCAACGTCATCGTCATCATATCATTTGCCGTTCAATGATGCATACTAAAGAAGAAAAAAAAAGTTGACTTGCTATAATTTTTTTCTTCTTATAGTTCAGGCTCTCTTTTTTGGTTTCTCGTGTACTCCTTTCATTTACTCATATTCATTGAACAGTATATCCGTGGAAATCAGGTCAGAGATTATTACCATTTAAGTGGCAAAATAAACGCCATCCATCCATACACACATTTGGCAAATGACGATTTGCTTTGCTGCTCTCATGTTGCACTTTGCTGCATGTCATGCTTGCATTAATCTTCGGAGAGCGGAGCCCTACCATCGTATTGAGAGCCTATAGGCTTATAGGACGCAAGTCATCATGTTTTTTTCAAGGGACTTGTCATGAGCATTGAGGGCTGCTAAAAGGGGTAAAGAGAGAGAGAGAATATTGTTGGCGAGGGGTGTACGCATTTATGTAGACGCACCACTCTTTTGCAAAACCTTTTGCCACTTGAGATAAGACATCGTGTAAGTAAGTAAGTACATGACTGCATTGTAATCTAGGATGCAGTCTCGAGAGTGCATCCCGTTCTGCATCCAATGCACTTTTTGGTACTCGACAAGAATAAAATATATTTTAGCGAGGAAAAACTTGATTTTTTTTTTCAGCGAGAGAGCTTCAAGCTTTTGAGTTTTAATATATTTTACATGTTTCATATTAGTAACACTTCTTTGCTTGACATGGTTTGAATATCCAAACAAGAACATGTAAAGGGTGAGTCCCTTTTAGGTTAAACAATTGCTAATTTTACTGTAAAGTACTCACAAAAGCTTAAAATGAGATGCATCGTGCAAAAAATCTCTAACTGAAAATCACGATTCTACTACTATTTTGTTTTTCATGCGCTCAGCTAAAAAAAAAATAATTCTTCAAATGATACTATATTCACGAGTGCGAGTGAGTGAGAGCCTCGAGCATAAAGTATAAAACAAATGCGGTGCACTGCAGCAGCCCCATGGTAATTACTGTTATAAAGCGCAAAAATTAAAGGGATTTTTAATCATAAAAAACTTTTTTGTAAAATGGACGCATGTTGCAAACGCTGTAAACCCTGTATTGCAAATTATATGCCAAAAACATTGTTCGAGTGAGTCACAAGAGAATCATGAGTGCATGAATGAGAAAAAAAACTCTACATAAACGTTATCAACCTAATCTGCGAAACAAAAATCCCTCTTTTCGCATTTATTTCAAGTAAATCAACTTTTAATCATTTTCATGACGCTTTGAGTCAACAATGGAAAATAGAGGAGGACATGGCCAGTTTTAATCTGATTCGCTAAACAATAGCTTATTTGCATAGAGCTTATGTACTACACTTTTTTTTAGAATAATGGCACTTTAAAAGAGAGAGAAAAGATTAAATTGATGGATGACCATCTCGGAAAGCAAACCACATTGCATTATATTATTATATATTTTTGTCTTCACGTTTACACACATTTTGCATAATGCTTGAAGGGAATACTTTTTGGTGGACAACCAAACCACACACAGTTTGCAGCATTTTTTTATTTCCGCAGTGAGTTCAAAGCAAAAAATCATCCAATTTATGACGATCGTCAATGTCTTTTAATGGACATGGACAGAAAGTTGATTTACAATTAGTGGTATGCTACATATTTAATGTGGGACACTCCACATCATACGAGCATACTACTTTATTTTAGACTGCACATATATTCATTGTGTCCAACTTGGTCGAGTTATAATTAAATATTTTGTTTGTGTGGAGTTGAAAGAATTTACTCATAGATGACATTATAGATAGATAGTATATGAATTCTTATCTGATGAACCAACCACATTTTCTAAAAAAAAATATTTCAAAAAATGCTTCCATGTTTAACAAAATGCATAGTACACGAACCACGCCAATATCGCTGTCGTCGCTTCAATTTCGATCATGATCGTGTCATGTCATAATATTGTTCTGAAGTTGACTAAAATTTCGAAAAAAGGTACAAGCTCATTGTGCTCATGTAAAAATCTCTCTGGCTGATCTCTCTTTCGTGAGTTGTGTGCAAGCTAGCTCTCTCCCTTCTATTGCTATTCACATTTTTTGCAACAATGCAATGAAAAAAAGCAATAGGGAAGTGGAAAAAATCTTTTGCCACCAAAAATAGACTTGAAAAAAGAACAGGAGGTCTTGTTGTCGTCAACTATTTTCAACAAACGGTAACACGACGACGATGATGATAAGTACAGAGTCCAAATGTGATCCTCTATTCACATGACATGAGCTCAATTTACCACGTTTTTTGTACCTCCCTCTGTATCAATAAAATTACTTGGCGCATTTAAAAAAATCTATTTAAAGTATTTGGGAGGAGGAATGGGGAGGATAGAGAGAGACTCTTTTTTTATTTCAGATGATAATAATGACGATTTTTCTGACAAGATAAGCCAGAGTCATTCGTATCGTCCTCTTACATTATCATGCAATTTCCCCAAAAAAAACAATCATTTGCGTACATAATGACGAAGAAATATAAAATAAACTGATTTGAAATGAAAACAAGAAAGGGAAAAAAGATTGCCTAAAATAGGAAGAGTTTGTTGCGAAACGAGAAAGCAATATTTTGAGCTCCAAATAGCGCTGTTTATATATTCAGACTTTGGCCTGCCCTCGTCTAACGACATTAGAGAGAGGTGCATGGTTCAGAGGAGAAGCTGAAACCTTTTTGGTAAACAAACTTATCATGGAAAATTTTTGCTCTGTGTGAGTGGAAATTGCAATATTTGCGATTGTATCGGCATAATATTTGCTATTGGGAAAGGAAGGCTGTTGCTCACATATTTTTTTAGGGAAAAATTGTAGCAAAGCGTACAGAGCATGGCAAAAGTGAGAATGTCGTAGTATCTTTCCTTGGTTTCTTTTCTTTGGTGGGCCTATGCGCGAAATCGGGTCGATGACCAGAGTTTTTGGAAGAATGTTATATAGCGCTACACATTTTCAGTAGGAGCACGAGCTTAAATCTGTATAATAATAATATAATGTGGAGTATTGCCATTTTTTCATATCGGTTCAGAAAAAATCTATGCTCGATGTGAATAGAAGGCGTTTGTATGGTGGTGTGACGATGGTGATGTGTGTCGTTGTCGTACTGTACCTGAAAAAAGAAAGCATGAGGGACTCTAAAAGAGTATGAGATGAGAGAGAGAGATTTTCAGTTTGAACTGCAGCGACGTACGAAGAGTAGAGCAAGCAACAAAACGGCTCTGTTCAGTTTGCATTTGCTGAAAAAATAGGACCAAGATGAGTTTTGCAATAGATTGAAAAAGAGAGAGAGACTTTGAGATGATGGTACAACGATGACGAAACAGAAGCTGAGGAGATGCTCTTTTGAGATCGCGGAGAGGAGGACTCCTTTAATGAATGTAGATGTATTGGGGTTGCGTAATACTAAAAGAGTATGGCACACGGTGAAATGTGTTACACCAACTTAAATTCGTTGTCGTACTGTACCTGAAAAAAGAAAGCATGAGGGACTCTAAAAGAGTATGAGATGAGAGAGAGAGATTTTCAGTTTGAACTGCAGCGACGTACGAAGAGTAGAGCAAGTAGCAAAACGGCTCTGTTCAGTTTGCATTTGCTGAAAAAAATAGGACCAAGATGAGTTTTGCAATAGATTGAAAGAGAGAGAGAGACTTTGAGATGATGGTACAACGATGACGAATCAATGACGAAGCTGAGGAGATGCTCTTTTGAGATCGCGGAGAGGAGGACTCCTTAATGAATGTAGATGTATTGGGGTTGCGTAATACTAAAAGAGTATGGCACACGGTGAAATGTGTTACACCAACTTAAATTATGCATGATATGTCAGCCTTGTCTTGGTTATGGTGTCTTGTACTCTGCGAGGCAATACACTCCATAGGTATTAAGAAGGTTCACGGTTACGTCATGTCATCGAGACTGCAATAATAGTAATCGTTTCTTGGCACAGAAATGATTTTTTGTTGTGGTGTTCGAAACTGCAATGAATGTTGTCTTTTTTCTTTGCGTAGGTGGCTCAGGAAATGTCAACTCGGAAGAACGGTCGTCGAGGGTTCCTCCACTCAGGCAGCAGCCCAAACTTCAAGGGGAACCGTCCCTACTCCAACGGCTATTCTGGTGGTCACCACCACCACCACAACCATCATCATGGTTCATCTCATCATGGCGGCGGTGGTAACGGTAGCCACCAGAATCAAGGACCTCACCACTCCCCATCTCCGGCTGCCATGAACTGGTACAACTCAATGAACACGGCCACCACCATGGAAATGTTCTCGTCCAGCAGCCCACCCAATCACTTTTCAAGCTATAGTTTGGCCAAGTTCTCCCCTCCAAAATATGGATATGGGAGTCCATCCAAGTGGAGCGCTCCGCCCCCACACCCCGCCTACGGTCCTACCATTCCCTCCAGCAAAGGGGACAAGTATCACTGGTTTAACAATAAGGCTCCCATCAAGGCTTAAAAAATCAACTCGAAATGGAATATTATATTTACCTAGCAAATCAAAAAAAAAATAACTGAGTGAAAAGATATATATACGGAGAAAAAAGAGCACCGCCATTTTTATTAATTATTCTTACTATAATGATCACCTCGTCGTCGTTGACTTTAAAATATATTATCCTACTACGATTTTTCATTAGTTAAAAAACGTTTACCAATTTTTTCGATAGAATTTGAGAAAGAGACGTTTTTTTTAAATCCACACATCACATTTCTCATTTGTATTTATACAGCGGGCGGACATACAAAAAAACTCCAATTTCCAAGCCCGTTAAACTTCGGACATCACAGTTAGGAATATATATCAAAGAATGTATATTTAGTCTATAAATACCAAGAACAAGCAGTACACATTACACGGATTCAAAAGAGAAAACTTATCATCACCAGTTTTTTAGTAATGTTCTTAGCGAAAATATACTATAAAATTAAACTTATGAAGAAACTCGAAGTATACCAGTCTCTTTCTCACTTTTTTGTCTTTTACAATTTATATCTTATAACTACTACGATTTAGATTTTTTTAGCATTTCATGCAACTTCTAAGGATTAAAAACTAAAAAAAAAGATTTTTAAAGATACGAAACGGGACACAAAAAAATCTACGATTTTAGCATAAAATGTCCACACAAATTATTAGTCCGTGTTTTCACGGACCACGTCACGTCAATATCCAGTGTAACTTAGAATTTACGTTTAATGACGACTCTGATGATATCGTGTGTCTCCTCCTGCTTCGTTACAAGCGCCAACTCACAACAAGTCCAAAAAAATAATATTTAAAAACTGAAGCCAGATCATAATGAAAAGAAATAGTCGATTTGAAGAAGTGCAGTGTTATACATATACCTTTATCCAACTTTTTTCTATTTTTTAACGAAACAATAATCATCATCACGAACCACCTTAAGCCGTTTTATCATCATTTAAATGATATAAATTATATTTTTTCGCTGTTCTTAAAACTGATCTTATTATTTTTATGTTATATTTTTTGTGTACTGATCAAGACCTCTCGTAAGGAAGAAAAATGAAGAAAGTATTTAATTTGTGTTTTTAAATATATACGGAAAGTAGTTTATCGTGACCAAACGGAGCAAAGCAGGAAAAGGAGAAAAGTGTTTTAGTGCAAGCCAAGGTTCTCTCTTTAAAATTGTGATGATGATTCTTGTGTGGAATAACAAATTACAAAGAATATAAAAAAATATTACCTACATTATATTATTATTGCTTAAAGTGTTTTAAATCCAGTAAATGAAAAAAGTCCTTTTTTGTGTAATATTATATTGTATAACTATATTATATTAAATATAATGTGACTTATGATATAAATAATATAACGTAATATATGAATTATGTGCAAAATATTTTTTAAAATTTTGTTTTGTTTTGTTATTTAGTGTTATATCTCAGTGAATTTTTAATTTATCTTACCCCAGTCAATCGTATATTCCAAGGCCAACACATAAAATTGTTTCCTTATCTGATCTGATCATCACGAAAATCATCTCATCATCGGATGGTAAAGAATAATTCATATAATTCCAGCTTTATTTAAACCTATCAATATTGCCTACTCATTTTTTTAGTAACGAGTCATAATTTATAGCATCATAAGAAATAATTAAGTCAGATTTAAGAACAAAGGGAGAATATATATAAACATGAGCTATCGTGGTCCACTTTGTCTGTTTTTTGCACAATATGTACCATGTACAAAAATAATATAGTAGGACTTTTTTCTACAGCAACCGCCCTGACCCTCACTCAGACTCATGTCAATGCGGGTCATGATCCAAATCACAAATGAATTTAATAGGTGCAAAGATCAATCCAAGCTTAAAACCATTTTTTCTCGTTACGTTTTTGTTCACTTTTTCGCTTGCATTTTTTGGAATTTTTTATTACGGAGAAATGCATTTATTAATAGCATAGCATAATAATTAAATTATTTATTTATAGCTCTCGTAAGATATATACTCATTTCAGTCAAAGTTTGTGGTATTATTTGAATGAGCAATGCAAATCGAATGAACACGAGACAGTGACGGGAGAGAAAAAAACTTTTTAGGGATGGTGGGGGATTGGATTCAAAGACGAAAGAAACTGCGTCACGGGAAAATATAAATATATTGGTGGACAGTTGACAACAACAGGTAAAAAAAAATTAGAGTGGCCATACATTATTCGCTTCAAGTCGTTAGACTGATATTGAGAGAGAGTGTGGAGTTAGTGTTTTTTGGGACTGGACTGTTTTCTGTAGACTGTTTCCGAATGTGATTTTGCGATTCGATGAGAGAGAGAGAGAGAGAAAGTTGTCCTCTCTCACTCCTTCGAGCAGAGAAAAAAATGGTGTCTTTTGTGGAACGGGGGAAAGTTTTGCGGATGGAGTGGCGTGTGTGTATGTGTGTGAAGATGAAAGTTTGCTTTTAGAGAGACTTATATACCGAGAATTGACTTGATTTATTCGATTTTGTAAAGAAAGACTGCAAAAAATACTGAAGAATATACAGAGATACTTATTACCTTTTACAGAGTAGAAGAAGTGAAAAAATAAATTGTTCAGGTCCTTTCATGCTTTCATCAGAATATTTTGTATAAACAAAAAAATTAAACTTGAGATGTACAAAAAAATGGAGAAGAGGGAGAATTGTTTCAATTCAGGGAGGAAAAACATTTGCGTAATTGCAAACGTGTAGATTATAGTAGTCCATCAGTTTTTTTTGAAGTTTCTTCATCCAATTCCAGCTTATTATTTTGTACGTAGCCTTTAGGTTAGAATAACTACAATACAGTACAGAGATATAGCATATAACGTTTTGTTTTCTTCGAATCGGATATGTATCGCGGCCGTTTCAACAACAATCTGTTTTAGGCTTCATTTGAGCTGTTTTTTAAAAATTATCTTTCATTAAGATTTGAAGAGACAGACTGAAAATTAATTCTATGCCTCTGTTCAATGCAGCCTCAGTCAATGATTGTTCCCAAAAACAGTTTAATGTAAATACTGTAGATTTAAAATGCTCACAGCCAGCCAATTCCAAAAAACAAACAAGGGACATATCAAGAAATAATAGGTGAAGTAGAAAAGCTTTTTTATGTAGCACTGCATCATGTATACAATTTTATAGGAAACTCAACATCACCATTCGCATTCAGAGAGAGAGAGAAAAAACTACATGACAAAATGTTACACATTTCTAGCAGTTTAGTGTTTTATAATCATCATCATCATCACCTTATCCAGTTTTAGTCAAGAAAGTATAGTCCTTAAAAACACGAATTGTTTTTCGTTTCAATCAGTGTATTATTTTTTACAAGCCATTGTGAATCTACCCATCGATAAATCGGACCAAAGTGTTTTTTTGACAATATGAGTGACATTCCCTTCAAAAAGCTATATTCAAATTGATTCTTGCCTTGTCTTCCACTTTCTTTTGATTTTTTTTCTATTTTCTTCCAAGTACTAAAATTATTTCTTGAAATGGCATTTAATACGCCTTTTACCAGCAGCGCAGTACCAAAAAACAATGAACTAGAAAACTTTTTTTAAAACAAAAGTACCACTTTCGAAAGGGGGTTCCAGGATGTGTGTAGCATAATTTCAAGAATGAATGATGTTTTTATTACCGCTTTCTTTCCACGGTCAAATAATGGCAAATTCTGTTTTTCAGAGAAATGATCTTTACCAGAATGCATCTTCGTGCTTTTTGCGGAGACGCTGTTTTTTTGCATCTCATTTTTACTCATTTATAATACATAATATGTACAGTGTTTTGTGTCTTTTGTTTTGTTGTACGTTTTTACATTTTTTTTGTTGTTTTTATGGTGTAATGAATGGAAAGCGGAATTTGCCATAAGATGATCATCTTTTTTTCCTTTGTTAGTCTGAACCTGTAAGAAACATGATTTGGCATATGAATTTCTTCATATGCAGATTCATGTGGAAATGTGTGAATGTATGTGCTTTTCTTTTTAAAAATCCAATTTTTATCCTTTCAGTGTATTTGCTGGATAGTATTATTTAAATTTTAATAGACACCTTATCTGTGATGTAAAGGGTCGCTTTGATAACCCTTTCTATAAAAGTCTTGTCTTTTATTGGCTTCACACAATGATATTTAATTGGCAAAAGTCAGTATTCCTCACGCATTCAATGTTTAACGCAAGTTGGAGATCAGTCAATTAATCAAAATTCTTAATTTTGACTTTCGTAATAATAATGATAATAATAATAATAACAAGTCTCAAGTCCCAAGAGTAACGTTGCTTCTTCAGAAGTCAATGTACGTTAGCAGTGTATTATTTTAAGCTTTTTAGTTTATTTCCCTAAAAAAATGAAAACAATCATTGACTAGTTTCTGTTCATATACAAATTACATGAGAATCGACTTCTTCTGACATGGAATTAATTGAACGTCCAAACAAAACAACGTGTGATACATACATATATAATAATTAATTGCCGTATGTCTTAATTAATTATTCTCATCACTATTTTTACTCGTACGCGAATCACATATACCGTCATAACTGTAGCCAATGATAAGTCATAGTAGGATTATTAATTGTTTGTGTATAGCATTGTCAAGATATATCGCATCATCATTTTATTATTCGCTCTCGACCGTATTACAATTTAGGAAAAAAACGGCAACTGATCCCACTGAAAGCCACTTTTACATTATTAATTACTACAAATGTATTGTTATTTAAAGAAAAAGAAAAAGTGATCACTCTCAAGTACAAACAAGTTAATTAAAATCGCTCCTTCAACAAAATGATTGAAAGATGTTCGAGTGTGAAAATGGGCGATGATTTTTTGAGTGCAAAACCGAGGCAAATCCGAATGTGCAATTTTTTCGATTGAATCAGAACGAGTGAATGGGAATGATGAGATGAAGGATTTTATAGCTACTGTAATTTAAGTTCAAAAGAGTAACATAAATGTTTATACCTAGTATTAATTTGAGAATCAAAATGGAGGTGCAATCTAATGTGACCTGCTCTGTACAATTTGCCACCTTTTGAAAGAAACCATAAACAAAAAGAAATATATCTTTCATCAAGCTAACCTTCATCTCACCATTTTGAACCGAGTTTGAGTTGGAAAGGTATGGGAAGGGAATGAATGACACAAGCATAATAAGAAATGGTCATCTCTCTAATTCTTTGAACGTTGTCAACTGCCCACGACATTTGAATTCAACGCACTGACAAATGGATCTCGTACAATATATAATGTTTCAATTTTCCCGTGTTCGAGTAGCCAGTTACTGATGTTTTTTTGATAAAATCTACCTAGTTAAATTTCATATAAAGTTTGGATCATGATCTCTGCGACAAACATACCCTGCGCGTTCAGAATGCAGAACTGCTTTTGAAATTCGACTATATATTTAATAAATACATGAATTTGGTCTTTCAGCTCAACTTCATTTTTTTATAATGTGAAATCGATTTTGTAATTTGACTCCTACCCGGTAATTTATATGCTTTTAGTACAAGAGTAAAGGTAATCACACAAATTGAATGTAATCCAGTTATATTGTCTACAAAATTGTTTTTTAAAATACTCAAAAAAATGTCTATGTAAAAATTCGTAATATTTTGTTAATTGTGAAATTGTGTAGCATGTAATTTAGCTTGACCAACTGTGGTAGTAATACATAGCTAGCTGAGGGAGAATCAGGAACTGTAATATCATCAATTAACCACTCTTTGTTTTTGGACATGGTATAACTTTTAAAAAAAACTTTCCGTGGAAAACGCAAAGGAACACGTAGCATTCCAAACAAGTAGTTTTTCAATCAATATCACCACAATCACGATACTTGTAATTTGTAAAATGGTTTAATGATGATGTCAACTTATAATAGCTGCAGTCAGGTTTTTTATCAACAATTTTCTACCATTTTTCCACATACACACATCTTTGGAAGACCGAGCTCATAGGGAAAAAAATTGTTGTGCGAAAAAATAATATGTCTAGAGAGGTATTTGACTTTACAACTACTATATAAATCAATACTGAATACCGAATTACCAAACAGAACAAAAAAGTAAGATGCAGTTTTTTTTGCACTTTTCACTCATAATAATTTAAACAAAGTCATGCAGAGGACAAAGAAATGAGATAATGTCTGTAGGATTCCTAGCAAAACTGTAATTGATATTCGTGGGAACTATTGTCTTCTCTGTAACGTTTAAGCAACTTGTAATTACAATGGATCGTTCCTCTTTTTCCTACAAATCAGGCGCATTTTTCAACAAACAATTTGTATGAAACTCTCAAATTTTTTCAAACAAAAAGAAACATTGAGGACTTTCTCTTTCCAGAAAGAGGTTTTCAAAGAGAACTTTTCAAGTCATCCTCTTTTTTACTTTGTCATACATTGAAGGTACAGGAAAAAAAAAGAAAATTCCATTGAAAAAAATACTGTAGGCTTAATTGAATGTGAAATCTGCCAATATCAATCAAAGAAAAAACTGCTTTCTATATATTATTCAGTGTACTACAATATTATGGAAAGAGAAGAATATCGATATATAAATTAGTAGTATGGAATGCGCTGAAAAAGTTGGTTGTTTCAGGTTTGGAAAATGTCAAGTTTATTTGAGATCAAAGCTTACTCACGTAAAATATATCTGTAAAATGTATGTGTCTCACAAATTACGTACACAAAAAACTGAATTTACATTAGGCTTATGATATACAGCACACAATTTATTGTCTCTATTGATGTTGGACTAAATAAATATCTTTAATTTCGGCAACGGAGAAGCAGTCGAGGAGTTAGTATATACAGGAAGGCGTCATGTTTACTTCGAGTTTGGATATGGCATAAAAAGAAAGGAAGAAGAACACAAAACTTTTTAGTTCTTCGGGGAAAGAAATCAACAAAAGGAGAGTAGGTTTCATTGTGAACTAACAAAAAAACTTTTTAAATATATACATATAACTGAAAAAAAATATACTGATTGTATTGAATATGTACGATGTATAGATAGCGATTTAGTAGAAAAAATGTTGACGATGATGATATATTATATTATATTCAATGAATTCTAAAAAAAGAAATATAGTTATTAGCCGTCGCATGTTAAAATCCTGATGCTGTAAAATGTGTGTCGAGAAGAAGAAATAATATTAAAAGTAAATAATGTTTATTAAGCAGTGCAAAAAGAAAAATAATACTTTTGTTGCAAAGTCTATATTTATTTCGCATATTATTTGCATAAAATCGAATTCATGTAAGTGGAATGCATAGGACAAGAGATTTTTTTTATGGATTTCGACCCATTAAAAGAAAGTAGCTCGTTCGTTTCGTGAACATTGTTTGTTCCGGACTTGAAGTGACATTCAGAATCTCCATAAGTTTGTCTCTGTACTTGGTCAGCAGTTTTTCTCCTGCAGCGTCGCCATGTTTCTGACAAAAGTTGCTGAAACCGGACCACGTCGTCGTCAGCATGACCATGTCTTCAACGGAAGTTTCAATGTCGTGGTAGAATTGTTCATCTCTGCAATGCGAATAAATTAAAAGTTATAGCCACATTTTGCAAATTGTAAACCAATGACAAAATTGTACAAGCAAATTAATAAAAATCATTTGGATTTTTGCCTAGTGAAATCGGAGTATGGGATAACGTAGGGGGCGTAACGACTGTCAACGATTTTCCTCGCAGCATCATCCCAAAAACCTCGCAAGTCATTCACATACAACTTTCAAAGCAAAATCAGGCAAAAAAGTTAGCGTCAAAAATTACCGAGATATTTCCGTTGCATATGAGAATTTATACTTGGGCAAAGTATACTGTCCAAGATACACTTCCCGACTTGGCTCTAGGACGTATCCTGCCAAGTCTCCGTTATAAAACTACACGTGTTCAATTTGAAACGATAGAGAATGTTTTACTACAACTTGTAAACTGTTAGTTAATCTTACATCCATTAAAGCTGCATTCAGTGGCTCTTCCTTGCTCGGATCTTTGACCCATACAAACTTTGGCAGTTCATAGCCGATGAAGCAAAGCACTCCTCCAGAGCAGAGGTGCTCGTCTCCCTTCCTCGTAAAACTTTGGCAAGTCAAACCTGCAACAGAATTTGAAATAGAATTATGGCAAATCGGATCGATACATTGAAATAGCGGAAGTGAAAGTTAGTTTTTGTCGAACCAGTGTGCAGCCTGCGCCGCAGAAATCTATGATAAAGAGAGAAAATGTAACTGAAAGCATTCGTTTCTCGGTTAGGCAATTTTTAAAAAGCCATTTCAGGATTTCGTACCAGTTGTACTGACTTATCCGGCTCTGGTATTGTCTCTGCTGGACTCACTCTAGGAAAATACAACGTATGATAATACCTGATTGAAATTTCAAATTTATACGAACGTATTAAATAACAAATTTATGGCTTACCGGAATGAAACATTTGAGTTCTTATTCTTTTTTGTTGCCTGTTCCACCTGAGCTGGGCTCAAATCAGTACCAACGACTTTTGTGAAATGTGGAGCATAGAACTGTGTGCTCTGACCACTTCCACAGCCAACGTCGTAAGCCATATTTAGTGGTCCTTGGTACTGCAACACACATACAAGCATACATAAATTAGCATTTTATCAAATGTTAGGAAAACGTAAGATAACTTAGTTAATATTGTTGAATACTTTTTATAATGTCCTCACACCTTTTCTTTCAAGAATCCAATAATCCTGTTAATCAGTCCTGTCGGAGGTACCGGTCGGTATTTTGCGTAACGACTTGCGATGACAGCTCCATCCCAGTACCGATGAGCCATTTCATCAATTTCAAAATCCAAGCTCAAAATTAAAATGAGACAATGACAGGTCTTAATTTATCATTGAAATAATTTGACATGCGCTTCACCACCACGACCAAGCACAACCAACTAACTGTCTCAATCTTTAGCACCGAATGTCGTAGCAAATCAGTGTACAGCTCAGAGTTTAGCTAATACGCCAAGTAGGTTGGCTATAATGCTCTACTTGTTTTCAAGCCATCGTGTCACCTTGAACTTTCTGTAGAATCCCATTAATGATCCCATGGAATAATCACCTAATCATATTCATACAACACATGACATTTTGCCTTTGTGTAATATGTATGACCCATGTATAATTAAATTTTACGGTGAGAATGAATGTTACATAATACATAACTTTAGTTCATCCTAATCTTGCAAGAGAACTGCATAGTGTGCTTGATCTTGTGAATTCAATTGTTTTCAAATCTTTTGGGGTGTACTGCGAATCCGGATTTTCATGAGAATTTCGACTTGTTTTGTAAAGTACATTACACATACATGCACTGAATCTTACTCATTCTTGTGTGAGATGCCCTACACAGTTGATTTCATGAAAGCTACAGGCACCTTTTTTCCAGAACGAGAGCTGATCCCTACACGTTACTTTTCCATATCCTGCTGTCCCAAATACCTTTCAGCCGTAGCTACAGTATGTGTGTGTGCTGCTTTAAAAGCTTGATATGCCATCCCTGAGGTCCTGATGTGAGTGTTTGCTGTAGTTGGGACCACCAAGAGCCAATATTCCCATCTCCGTGTATTAAAAAACGCAACAAAAGATGAAGCATTTCTCAAAAATTTGTATTCCCCTAATACTGGATGAGATTGTAGGAGGGATTTAACCTAGTACATGGATACTTTTTCGGAGGAAACCACAACAAAACCAAGTACCATTCCATGTAATAATCATAAAAATCATATACACTTTTTACGACTGTGTAAATAAACCGTGTGTCATAAATTAGGAGATTGCAAAAGTCATAAAGAAGCTTTTCTTTACACAAAATTTGCTACAAAGTTTTTATATAATTTTTTAAATCAAGATGAGTGCAAAAATTTTAAATTGTCGAATCCTTTGCGTAGCACACGCCAACTAGAGAAGCTTCATGGACTTGAATATTCAACGAGGTACGCATACATTTCTTTCTAAATAAATAAATACCTAATTAAAACACTCCATTTTAAAAATAAAGGTTTAAAAATATTCTTGTTCAGATTCCCAGTCTTTCCGCATACAGACTTGTACAAATCGGCTTGCAAACATAAGTTCAAAATAAGAAATGTCGCTGTTCAGCCCAAACAGTCGCGTCATTTTCCAGTGCGACGGCGGCGGCGGAGCGGAAGAAAGCTCTGACGAAGAGGAAGTCTCTG
>JAHZMY010001907.1:0-11364 GCA_027743915.1 Seira sanloemensis | reverse complement strand
ACGCGAGAGGAAAGTTTTTCCCCTTATCATTATCATTATGAGACGAGATATGGTATATTAATTTACGAATTTTGAGGAGTCGGGCACGTGCATTTTTATGCGTTTTGATGGAGAGAGAGTGAGTGAGAGAGAAAGAGGCACACACTCTATCGTGAAATTATTGCGGGGTGTAGTTAATAATACAAGAAAGTTTTTAATTATTTAAGAGCAGCACGAGTATTTATTAAAGACTGGTGAGAGGAGGGACTTTATGTCATTTGTCTGTATGTCTGTTTGTACTCGCAAAAATTCCAGAATCAAAAATTTGGTTGCTGGAGAAATTTGTCGGGAAAAGCCGGGAATTATGACAAATACAATGTGGTTCAAGCGGGTTTAGCGACAGCTTTTGATTAAAATAAGTTCGAGTATTTTTATACACAGATCAGATACTTTTTTGCTCCTGAGTGGGTTATGTTGGAAAATTGAAACAATTAAATTTGTGTAATGTCTTGGGCGACATTTTAAGGCTAATTTAATAAAATTAATGCCATAAAAGTTTTCTCCTATTTTCTCAAATTTCAATAGCAAATGTACATACTATATCACCGTGAAAGTTTTGGAGTTGCTTTCAAATAGGCGTCTTATTTCCACCCCAAGTATGCAGATTAATTAATCAAAGCCTTTTTACGGCGGAAAACGCACCGGTGACACCGCAAAAAGGAAATAAAACGATGGCATGTCTTCGGTTCATGAACGAGACGAGAGAGAGAGGCGGAAGGAAGGTGCACCTATAAAAATGGAGGAGGGATCGGTTACAGGTGTGCATATTCAAGAAACACGGGAGAAAAGGGGGAGATGATGAGGTAACTTGTCAGCTAGGATATAAATTACTTCCTCGAGATAACGTAGTATGTCATGTGTAAGCCGACAGAATGAGAGGAAGAGGATATGCCTTTAATAAAAAATATTAGTATTAAGCCGTATGTAATCATCATTGCCACTTTCTGTCCTGGAAGAAAAGTTCGCCCCGGAAGATATGAAATATGATTATGAGGTAAGGAGCGAGAAACCGTAGCCAATCAATAATAATTGTGTGTCATCATTAAATTTACTCGTGACTCACGAGTCGTGAGGGGATGAAGAAGAAGTTTTGCATAAAATAAAATTAGTTACTAATATACTACCGCAAAAAAATACCCAATTCACTGGCGGGTATTCTGCAGCCAGACGCTTTATATATTTAAAAATTGGACGGTGGAGAAATGTGCGCACAATTTGGGTTTGAGCGGCGTAAATGAATGGCTGCCGCAAACTTTTTTCCTCAGCAAAGGAGTAGATGTTGTTGAATTGCTTATGCCAAATCAAGTAAAGACATGAATAAAGTTCGCAGTTGGCACATGAGCGTGTGACCTATGCATGGTCAAAGGTCAACCTAATATACTAATGGATAACCTTCCCTGAAATTGTTACCTATTGTTCCCAAAACCAGTGACATGGCATCATTTTTGTAAGCATATACAAAATTATGCAATGAATCCCCATCCGGATAAAATATTCAACGGTGCACTTGAGCAATTAAGCAAAATGCTAAAATATTAAAGAATCTAAAGCGGAAGACTTTTTGTGTAACGGAAGCAACTGCAAGTTTAAAATTCCATACAGTGCCCGTTTGCAAATCCCAACTTTGAACTTGGACGATAGATATGGAACTGTAAGCAAGTTCAATTTTTCAAAAAATGAATAGATTAAAATGTGGTTGAAGGAATAATAAAGTAAGGATTAATTTTTCACACTAAAAAAGATATACTTTTTTATTTTGGCTGTCCACGTTCAACATTTCAGTTGAGCTTGATTACGTAAAATACTTACACCTCAGAGATTGTGAGACATTCATTTGCTAAAACCGATAGCAAAAAACTGGTTAAGATATTACTATTGTGTCTCAGGCGATTTACATTTGCAAAAATGGATTCAGATCATGCAAAAGAAAAACCACAAAACTATATATTTTTTTTATTCATTGCTAAGTTAATCCAATTCAAGTCACCTTTGTTTCCTGTACAATAGACAAAAGAGTGTTTACCCTGGGATGTAGAATTACAAGGAAAAAATGCGCTGTGGCATTACGCAATATTACTACCATCTACCTTTCTGGCCTAACGACCGTTCAGGGAGTGATTTAATAACGGGTTAAACTGTACATAACGAACACAATCTTCCTATCTTCCCTGTCTTCCTTCCTCCCAGAGAATCTGAAAGTGCAGTAATAATTATTGAAGTGAAAGTTTTGTGGCCAGGTGTGTGAGCCCGACTTTCCCCTCCGTCTGGAGCTTTTTTTCTCTCGACGTTTGCATAACCCACTTATCCCTCAGATTTTGGTTGTATAAGCCCCATACGAAAAGCCCCTCGTCGTTTTTTTTCTTTATCACCTATAAAGCCTGTAAACTCGGAGACGAAACTCTCACGTATGTTATTGATCGAGTTTTGCTCTTTAAGTCTTTTTTCTCTTGAAAAAGGGAAGAAGAGGAGAGAGAGAAAAAATCTCCAAAAAAAGATGAACCGTGAAGGATGAAATGTCAGAGAAAAATAGAGTACGACGATAGGCAACGAGATTTAGGTTCAAAGATTGATTGAATACCAAAAGAATTGAGTGCTCAGAGAAAAAAAACGAAGAATAAAGAAGTTTGAAATTATCTGCACGTACGACCAGGAAAGAAAAAGAAGAAAGAAATGGTTTTTCCAGAGTTGGCCATTTTTTATGGGAAAAAGGAAATTCCTATATATACATATACGTATTTACGTTCTCACAAAACGAATTCATTGCGTTTTGAAGATCTGCGAAAAAAATATGTGTGTAACTTCATCCGGCAATGAAAGGCAAGGGAATGTTTTTTCATGTGGTGATCTATCGCTTGGAGAGTTTGAAGAGTTGCGTAATAACTGGAGAAAAAGATGGGTTTAATGATTGTAAAAAATTGAAGAGGAAACTTTGTTATGGTCATTCTCGGAGAAAGAGATGGAGTTTATATAGGAACAAGTTTTGTGCTGGTGCAGTTGAAAATGGAAGATGAGCGGATGAAGATTTGATAAGTTTGAGCGTGGCTTTACGAATGGAAGTCGCTTGTGATTATCGAAATATGATGTGTAATAAATTCAAATTTCTTGAGTTACACTTGAGTCGTAACCTTCGCACATGAAAAAAAATCAATTTACGAGGAAACTCGTAACCTGTCTGGAGAACAATGGGAGGGTTGCAGGTGGAGTTACTCAAGGTCGGGAGAGGAAAACAAGGAAGAAGGCGAATTTCAAACAGCCACAGATTCGGTGGAAGTCAGCTTCTAATGGAAGTCATCAAAATGTACCCGAAGTGCTAATCCAATCGGAAAGGAAATCAAAATTCTGTGATATATTTTTTAAAACGTCAGCGTAAATACTTTTTTTGTGAATTCGGCGTTTTGGGTTTTCTTGCCTATAGCCTATCAGGTGACTAGGTACCCGAGGCGATAATGGCGAACAACAAGAGCAATCAAAAATTCAAAAATCTTGGTCTTTTAAAAATAAGGCAGAAGATGATCGGCAAAAATGTACGCAAAGCATAGAATGAATACCATAAGAACTCGAGAGTAGTCAAGGTCAAAAAATAAAAATTTGGATGAAATTTGATTTATGCACTATATAGATTTTATCTATTGTGGCACTTCACTAAACAAGGTACCTTATTAAATTTAAAAGTCTCGAACATTCTAGTACGATACCGTCCAACAACGCCAGCTATCAGTATAAGCAATATTAGTAGAGTTTATGTTTGTATGTAGTTAAATTATCATGAAATTTGCGCATTTTTTTCTTTTCAGCTTTACATAGCCCAAATATTAACGTACTAAAATTCAGATATTTTCCTACATTTTTAACTTTAACTCCACACTTTCTACTAAAACAGGAGACGCTATTCTAAAATCTTAATGACCAATGCAATTTCAGCAACTTTATCCCACCAGTTTTAATCGTTATGGAAATCGCTAAAATGGCAGTAAGATTCGCATTATCATCGAGCCATCCACGTTTCCCCGGCATGACAAGAGTTTCCTCTCTACCTTCAGTTCAGCTTACAAAGCCATAGTTATTTTCCCGGTGGCGTATTTCCCAAACTTTTCCCAAACAAATACTATGTACATACTTACATACTTCTCTCTTCCCCAATTTTTTTTTGCACTGGATGCACCCAGCCAAAGCCATCCCAACAATATTTCTATGGCCCGTTCCCTACATCCAGGAATAAGACCAAGATAATGATGCGTAACTGCACAACACCCTTTATATAAATTAAAGAAGATGAGATGAGAAGGGGGAGATGAAGCAGAGAGTATAAAGACCCTGCCTAGAAACCTCTGAACACTGAACAAAAAAATCATCCTTTACATCATATCATCATCGTCATCCTTTTTACTACCAAAACTACTACAAGTTTTTTCCCCTATGCAACTTCTCCTTCTTTTTTTCTCCTCATCTCACAAAACAACCATTTCTCGTTGCAATGTTCCACCAGCACCAGAACCTAAGTAGATTTTCGTTAGTGACTTGCAAGAGAGAAGAAAGAAAAAAAACAGGAAAAGCAACTTTCTCCTCTCATATTTTTTGTCTGCATAACGAAAAAAAGGATCCGGAGGGCGTATGCTTACTACTAGTCATATAGTAGTAGTGGTGGTAGTAAGTCTTGGAAGTTGTAAGTAGTTCAGAGAGCATCATTTATTCGATGCAAGTACAAAACAGGATGATCATCCTCATTTTTTTCGTCTCTCTCTCTCTCGTGTGAGCCCCCATCAAGACTAGGAGAAAGTAACAACAATGACATGGCTTTTTTTCTGCACAAGAAGAAGAAGAGAGAGAGCGAAAGAAAAAAGGGATCTTTCATCGCGACAACATCTCCATGGCCATGGGAGATGATGTACTGGGGAAAAAAGTATATCGAAGCGTGTACATCCCTTAATGCTCACGACATGAGTCCTTAATAACAAGTAAAACTTGATTTGATAGTGTAACGTGACACTGCACTCTCAGAGTGGAGAAGTTGCATAGGGGAAAAAAGTATATCGAAGCGTGTACATCCCTTAATGCTCACGACATGAGTCCTTAATAACAAGTAAAACTTGATTTGATAGTGTAACGTGACACTGCACTCTCAGAGCCAGAGAAAGCGGAGAAAGACAGAGAGAAATCCACAACTTTCTCCAAAAAAACTAAGTCAACTTGCTTTTTTTTCGCGAGCCGACATATTTTTGAGAGAAAGAGGGAAATACAAATTTAAAAATACATGTATTCTATACTATAAAGAGAGAGATGGGACATTCTTATACTTGTATAGTAATTCGTTAGATCCGGATAAGAAGAAAAAATACGTAATTCGTACAAAACTGTGTTTTTTGAAAAGGGAAACTCGCCATATGGGCGGGAGTACAAACGATTTTTTAAATTTTGCGGCTGTTGTACAATTTTTTACGCGCTCAGCTCAGTTCAGCTCTCTCATGTGATGCCTTTTCTCTTCTTGTGTTGTCGTTTTCTCTGTCAAAAAACTTGCAAAAGCTGGAAGTGACACAAGGAGAAGGGAAAAGTTTATGAAAAGTATTTATATAGTGTTCACTGGTTCCTTTCCCCATTCGATTCTATGTAGTTTCGAATTACGCGCGGGCGCTCGCTCGGTTCGGACAGTTTCTGGGGTGAAACAAGGCAATAATTAAAATGGGAAATGGTTGAATTGAATTGATGAAATCGCTCTTCTGCGAAGACTTTTTTTCCGTTGGCTTCCATATAGATTCATTGTTATTTATTGGATGTGTCCTCAACTTTCTCGGCAACTTCATTGCTCAGCATGTATTCGAAAGATGTAGATGTAACTGTAACTTTCCTCCCGTTTATTACAAAACGGCTTTTGTGAGTGAAGAGGAGAGGAAAAAGTTAGTTATTTTCTCGGGAGTAGGAGTAGAAAGGAGGTGTGATTCATCGCATATAGTGGTAGTAGATGTGTGTAAGCGCGCTAACTTATTTCAGCCATCACATCGCAACATGGCTGCGTTTCATCAACGACTAATATTATGTGACAAAGAAGGCCTAGTTTGGAAGTTGTTGAACGTGCGACATGATCCACGAGCTGGATGCTGTTTCGGTGATGGGGATCATCCATTACTGTTACACTCACACTTTCAACGTCTGACGACGTGTTTAGAGATAGAGAAGATTTAGAATGTATTTTCAAGGAGAAAGTTTCAGGCACGCTCCGTCCCTGCATTTGAAGCTTTTCCTACGTGTTACAGCACGGTTTTTGTCTATTCATTTGCCAATCATTTAATTTAATGATGACATCAACAGGACATGATATTTGGATGCGATGCGATGTACTTTTACGTAAGTATGTAAATGTGTGTTTGCATGAACATGAGCAACTGCAACTTTCTCTCTTTTCTCTTTGATGAAGTGCAGAAGGGGAAGGAAAAGTGTGTAATCAAATCAAATCAGCTAAGCAAATAGGAAAGAGAGAGAGAGAGGCTTTGTTGTTTCCATATATTGTATATAATTAATTTATAAGCATAATAAAATAACTCGTTAGTCGTTAGACTTCCGCATTCCCCCATACACTCAAGAGTGGAAGTCAGGAGGAACAATTTTTGATAATTGCGTGCCAACTCGTCACGTCAGAATGTACGAGATCTACCACTTTACCGAGACACTTACATATCCTGTCATTTCACTGTCAAACACAAGTAAAGAAAGAGAAGGGAAAAAGAAAAAAGAGTTGAATGTGTGTGTGTATAGTACTTTCCCTGCCATAAGAAAGTTTTTTTTGAGCGACTCCAACTCACAAGATCTGAGATAGTTTGATTTGTTTTGGCGAAGAAAAAAGTTGTTGGCTGGCATGAAAGGGAAAGGGGTATTGTCAAAAGGAAAATAATAATATACACGGGGGATTTGAGCCAGGCTTAAATAATAGTCGTGGCAGAAGCAAGAATATTTTGAGAGGCGAAAAAGGGAAAGTTTGAAGAGATAGTGAAATGACTAATTAAGAGAATGTTGGGGAGTTGGGAGATGGGAGACAGCGTTTATTGAATCGTTAAGTAAACATAGTAAATACATAAAGATACTTATAGCGTGTGGCTGCCAATTGGTGACAGGTTCAGGGAACTCTCGGTACAAACAGCAACGGCTCAATTTACGAGGATATTGACGTGAGGGGCAATGTGCAACTGTCAAAGTCAATTTGGCTGGAACATGTTCGTGTGTTGATATGGCAATTATGGCATGTGCCGTATTACGCAGATGGAGCAATCGAAGCAGTTTTTCTCATAAAAATGTTAGTCAGTCTTTCAAAACCCTTGACTAAACTTTAATGGAATTTTGGACGTCGAGAGTTTTCCCAACCCGAGGAAGACCTGATTTGATTTTGGTTTCTATCGTTGATAAGCAAAAATCATGAAAGCCAGTTTCAGCAGAAGCATGTATATGTATGTGGTAATTTCATTGAATTTACAACAATTCAGCTTCGTATATTATAATGTCTTACAGCTTAATTTTTAAATGGAAATAACCCCCAAAGTTTTAAGTGTAATTAAGTTTGATTCATATATTCCTCTCAAAAAGGTTTTAGCTCCTAATCAAAAATCAAATTACACCAATAATTTCTGCAAAATTTACCTGTCAGTCGGGTGTCTTCCAGAGGCCAAACCTTTCTTCAAAACCACCCTAGAATTTCGCCACTCGCATCACACACGTAATTGTATTTATTCACCATTGATTTCCAATACTCATGTTCCTATTGTCGCATAGAAATAATTCCCCACTGTGAAATTAATTTCATCAACTTCAATTACAAGCTTTTAGTATTCTAATGGATTCGCAAACTTATAAAATCTCTCTCTGGTTTTTCGTGTGGTTCATACTTCATTAGCACTTTCACTCATCAATTTCAATTACAAGCTTTTAGTATTCTAATGGATTCGCAAACTTATAAAATCTCTCTCTGGTTTTTCGTGTGGTTCATACTTCATTAGCACTTTCACCACATTCCTCCACACCGAAGCCACCGTGTATTACTCTGAGAGGCTTGTACAAACCCAATCATTTATAGGAAAACTCAAAAAATATTCAAATTATTTATTTGATGTGGCGCCAGCCAATTCATGTACATATCTGAGCACATATACTGGGCTTCGTCCTTTCCTCTTTTTCTGGCAAGCTATGTAAAATGGAGACTTTTAGTGCTAATTAGTGCAATTACAACATGTATTGATTTCACTCACTATATGCTTTCACTCAACGTTTATGCTGGAAAAAATATAGTTCTGGAACAGCAACTTTCCTTCCAGCAGCAAAGCAGCAGTGAGTCGAGGTGGTGAAACGTCTTAAGTTTTGAAAAGCCATAAACCTTTGGTAAACCGCTTTGCATTAGGCAAGGTTGGAAAACAACATCCTGTGATAGTGATGAAATTGGTGGGGAAAATGAGAAGAGGAGAAAGTATGAAAAAACTGTTGTTTCCCTCAGAGCTTATACTCACACACTCACTTTTTTGTTCTGTATTTTGTATCGTATCGTAAAAGTGGTTGTGAAACACACACACGCCTCTGTCAAGAAAAAAATTGGTGGAAGCAATGAAGACGATGATGAAAGGGTCTTAAAAGCCTATTTACCTCCAGGTATGGAATAAATTGAGTCTTTGGTTTTCCCCTTCTTCCAATATATTACCAAATAGTTTGAGAAAGAAAGATCACAAAAGCACTATAATATTTGACTAGGGGCTCTCAAGGAGAGATTACGACTTTCGCGGAATAAGGAAATCTTCACGCACCATTCCATTTGGCGGTATCTTATCTCGTTTCGCATTTCATTTGAACGATACAAGTTCACGAGAAATGAGTAGTTGCACATATGTATGTGAATTGTTTCTTGTTTTGCAAAAAAATGAGAAAGTAGTTCAGATGTACATATGTAAGGATTAGTGATAAGAAGACGAAGACGTCATCAAATGATTTCTCTGTGGGAGTAAAAGCTTCCAATAAATATGATTCGTCTTTGTGTCTTGGGGCTTTTCTTCGCAGAATGTTTTTGCAGAAAAAAAACTACGTTATACAACATATATTTACATTGTTTTCAAACACATTTTAAAAGAGGGAATGCGCAAAATTAAATTCTTCCGCTTTTTGCCAGACCAAATAAACTGTTGATTTCTCCCAGACGGATATCTAATTCAAGGAAATATTCTGAGCTGAGGGCGAAATAAGCAAATATGTTTTCAATTTGAAAAGGAGAAAGTTTTTTTCTTCTTATTTTTCAAAATGCACGTACGTAATATTTTTTTGAGTTTATAATCACACACAAAGTTGAAAACAATCTGGATCTGGAGAGTAGATCGTGATGATGAATATTTATTAGGGGAAAGTCCTTCTTTAGCCAAAACTCTCGAGCAGTTTAAAGTATGTACTTCTATCTTTAAGGGAAATCGATATTCACGGCTTGCTTACTTACTCCCTTCTTCTTTGAGAAGAGGAAGATTATCGCCGCTTTACAAGAAAATTATTTTATCACTTGAGGAACAAATCGATCAGAGTTTTTCCAAGATGTAAAGTTTTCCCTGTTGTAGTACAACAACTGGTGTTCCTCCGACTTCCGGCGAGAGGAGAAAACTCTCTTGTTGTATGTGTTTTTCTCAAGTCGTGTGTCTCATCTCGTCCCACACCATTCACCAGTTTTTCCCAGGACCAAAAGTTACGCACTTTTAAGCTTCAACAAGAAAAAGTTTTGGCAGATGAATACGCAGAAAAAAGTAGAATGATGGTAAAGAAACAAGTACGAGAAAGAAAGTTGAGAGTTGAGACTGTAGCACGTGAGAGAATGGTTGACTACCGGAGAAGACAAAAGTCGAGAAGGAGTTTTTCACACTGGAGAAACAAAGTGAAGAGAGAGAGAACGACTCTTTTTTTTTCCTCGGTGCACCACTGCCACTGACGACGGTTTCACATCGACTAAAGGGGAATTCTCAACACCCTCGCCGTTTTTTCCTTGTGTGAGAATAAGAAAAAAAGTGGAAGTTGGTGGAAGCAAGAGACTTTCCCCTCACCAGTTGCCATCATATCGTAGGCTGCAGAGGGATTTCAAGCTACAATGTGAAATGGTCTCGACTCTCGAGTATGGGCTTTTTCTCACTACCGATTTTTAAAAGACACATACATGCATACATATTTATAGGCAAGAAGAAACAAAAGGGAGAGAATGGGGAAATACTCAAATGTATATGAATGTTAGCTGCAAGTGTTGGAGCTGGATGTTTCGGGGAAGCGTTTCTTTTTTTGGGGAGATTCATTGAAACTTTGAAAGTCCCAACGAATGGAGAATGAGGCATGCAGAGCCACCATGGAACACTTTGTTTTAAGAGAGGGGGAAATAGGGATATGTTAAGGAGGATTGAGAAATGAAATCAGGTACAAGAGTAAGGAGCCGATTTAAAGAAGGTTTGTAAGAATGTATAGTTGAATTGAAGATGGTAACTTGGGTAAATTCCCGGTTTTGGTTTACATACAATTTTTTACATTTTATTTGAAAGATATGAGCAGCGATCAGAACATGTCAGCTCCGAGGGGTGGGGGCATTTGTAAGGATGAGTGTTTAAGTTTAGAAGTGGATAAAAATTCAAGGGGGAAGAATCTGGGTTTATGGGGGAAATGGGGAGGATGTGAAGGAATTTGTGTGATGGGAGATTATAACTGAAGGGTAGCCCAAATGATGAGATTTTGGAGGAATTGGATGCATACGTCAGCTAAAGAAAGATTTGAGTTGTTTCATGAGCTACTCAAAAACATTGTGAAAAGCTGGTTTATGATTAAATGTTTTATCATATACCTAATTACAGTCCAAAATCCAATGTATTTGTTTAACGCAATAAAATAAAACCCATAGCATACACATATTCAAGAATCATAAATCAAGCATTGTCTCACATTTCCCCTTAACACATGTATCTTCACTCACCCTAACCCAAATTGAAATTATTTCTGAAAAACAAACATTTCTCCCCATTCAACTACTACTTGTTCAGAAGAATCGGCACAATACATCTCGTTACCACTTCAAAAAACATACCTCTCGTAATTCTTCAAAATGAGTGACATTCCGTTACAACTTTAATTTCTTGTGATTACAATGATTACAGTCGGCGCGCAGAGCAAGTCTCTTACAAGTAATTCCAGGCGGAGTTTGTGTGACACCTACACAATTTCGACTTTAACCCAAAAAGCCAAAAGAATAAAGACTCTGTAAAAACTTTGTATCCCAATGCGGTTTCACACTGTGACGATCAAACTTTTCCATTTCTTCCTTTCTCTCCACTTTCTCTTACTCTCTTT
>JAHZMY010001906.1:0-11378 GCA_027743915.1 Seira sanloemensis | reverse complement strand
GTCCCGCCACAGTGACATATTCCAAGTTCTTCATCGCCAACGAGACGACTTTTGAAGCCCTTGGAGAGCAGTTGAGATGCCTTGATAATGATGCAGCTGTGTTGATAAGGTTGACTATCTCCTCCGCGTGCATGAAGTTCTGATAGAGGCCGATTGTTCCACAAACCGCCGTGACTAGAGTGAGCAAAGATATGCAAAGGGAGACTAGTTTGGCGGTCAATGCGTACTCAAGCGCTGACGTGAAGTTTAGCACACACAGAAATCCCAAAGTAAGTAGCCATGCAATCGATTTTTTCGAACCTTTGGAATCAAAGACATTCGTGGCATTGTTCCATCTTATCCTCACGCAATATAGAACCGCTCGACTGTACTGCACCTTGAGCGTCGGCACAAATAGTGTGACAAAGGACATTTTGAGTGACCTATTTTCGTTCAATGCGATTCCAAATTTGGTGTTTTTTGAAAGCGCAGAAGATCTTCAGAATTTTCTTTTAGATATTAGAGAAATCCGACGGCAATAAAAGTTAACGACCGGTCACTTCATAGTAATCATTCATAGTATTTTCTTGTACACTACGTAAAGGCTGCAGAATGACTGCGATACATTTGTCAAAGTCAAATTCCACTTTCAGCGTACACGGTTATGTTCATGTTTTGGATTATCTCGAAATTGTATTATCCAGGTAAGGACGCATTGTGTTCTGGTGACAAATGTTTAGAATATCTCGCTTTTGACCTCCAAACGTCATTTAAATGGATCTTTGTTGTAAAACACCTCAATTCAGAGGTTCTGATCTGATTTCCGAAAAAAATCAGAAAAAGTACAAACAATAAGTTAAGTTTTGTTGATTCTGTGCATTTGAAGCTCATGAGTACAACACTACCCTCACAAAATATTATTTATAAATTTTTATCTACTTTAGAAACAACTTATATTTATGTATGTCTTCACCGTGTAGATCGAATTGAGTTTAATTTGTTTTATTTATTCTAGCAAGTCCCTCACTTTTCAACTCGGCAAGTTTCAATAAATGTATGTTAGGAATAGTAGACACACAACTACAATAGTCGCCCTTGGCCAGGGAACAATTTTGCCGAATTGCAATATTTTATGTGAGAAAATTACGTATATTTGAAAAAATTATAGACGTGTTTAGTTAGGAAAAGACATAAAATTATTTAAGAAAACATGATTTGGTTACGACACGGGGCTAATTACAGGTGTCTGGCATCTCAGCGGGAAGCATACTGAAACAAGTGATACTATAGTTTCTATTCCGCAACCATAGAAATAAAAACCAAATGGAAAATTTTTCGCCACCAGTATTGTTGTGCGCTACCACTAAATAACCTACATACGAATTTAAAAGATTTTTTTTCTAATTGAATTGTCTAATTGAATTTAAGCGCTAACTTGAAAGGGGCGTCAAAAAGGCGAGAAGCTACAAAATCCGGTTTTTCGTACTACAGACTGTTTCTTGCTAAACCAGGAAGTGGTGACACATGAAAATATGATCAGGCAATAAAGCAGATAAAGCCACAAAAACATTTTCTGAAATGAAATAAACTAATGTTCGGAGCTTATCATAACAGCTCGCTTTAATATTGACTCATCGTATAATCTACAAAAAGGGCAAAGAAGTTTGCGAAATGTTTGTTTGGCAAAGCTGACACGTGGTGATATCACCACTTTTTGGACAATTTTTCCGCTGAGGGAACTAACAAAAAAGTTTTTTAACATATGTAATGAATATTTCTCAGCCCACAAATCCAATAATGATGATGTTTTGGCGGAACACCAAACTTTGTCGCTTTTTCTGTCGCAGAGCCTCATATTTGCTCTTCTAATGACGTTGGACAGTAGGCCGCCGTGCTACTATGAGCAACATGTATTTCTATCTGTAACATATTTCAGTAAAGCGAATATTAAAGCTGATCCTGTATAGGAAGAACGCATTTCTATTTCGACTCGACGTGCTGTCATTGCACAACATTGTTTGCTTTCTGCTATTTGACTGAAAATTTTAGGTTGTGAAAAACAGCGTAAGTTACTAATGTAAAACATTGCTTTATTTCGCTTTCCTTTAATTTGCTACTTTTACAAATACTAAAACAAGATAGAAAGTTGCAAGGTCGGCAATTTTACGTCGCTAAAATCCCGAGAATATTATTCCTAACAGACAGATATGATTAGAGGCCTTGCACGTGAATTGTGAAAACCACATTTTTGTCTATTTCGGAAATGGTCGCAGCTATGCATTTTGTATGGAAATCTAAAATTAATTGGCTAAAGTTGGTTATTTATTCCAAGATATAGGTACATTTTGACATAATCAAATATTTACAAATAAACTATACATTTACGTATATACCGCAATCTTAAGTTCACATACAATTTATGTAAATACATTGTCGTTAATACTACGTTGGAGATCAGACGGCGCACACCTGAATTCCTAACCTTAAATCCTGAATGCTATTGTGGAACAGTCACAAATCCGGTTCGGTCAAAGTTGCATCCGTATACTGGTGTCATTTTCAATAAGTAATTTTTAAATAACGCTTTCTTTTTTTTCACATTTTAGCTGATATTCCATTAAGATAGGATTTTATGGAGCCAAAGCCTTGAAGTTTGTCGCATTTTAGCACGACGTTTCAAATACCATCAACAATGATGACAGAATAACTCGAGAATGGGTTCGAAATACGCCCACCGTTATATCCAGGTTTTTAAAACATTCTCCTCATAATCTGCCATAAGGAGGTTTATATGGTTTAGACAGGGTGTACTGTGCAAAACAAACCAAAACAGTTAATATTTAAGGAGTTGGGCTCAATAAAATACCTTTGACTACCACCTGACATCTTTACGCGGAGCATTTATGCATCAATTTATTTATTTGGTGTAATTAGCGTAAGTCTACAATTGTCGTTTAATCATATTCTTGTAGAAAATTTGTCGGACATACTGAAATTACAATTTGCATCTAACGTATTGCTTGGCGTCCATGGATGTAAACACAGACATCCGCTAGTAAATAAGAAAGCGCTCCTGAAGAAATATTTTTTTCACCTACTATTTTGTCAACAGGCAGAGTTCTACAAACCTCTTAAACGCAAAATCTTGAAATACCAAAGGAGTTGTCTGATCAATAAAATTACTCGCGCCAAACGCAACTTTGAGCGGTGGACACGATCTCACTTCCACACTATAGGTTTTACGTTGAAACCTACTCAAGGTTTGTCCATTTTCGTCACTCAGTTTTATCCCTTTAAATAATTGAGCACTCCTCGAGTACACTAATCCAGCTTGTCCATACGTACAGAGTATGTTGAGTGCGGCTCCAACGAAAAAGCCCGAATTCCAAAGTATCATCAATCCTCGCATTCCACCAGCAACTGGCTCCCTAGCCAACATGAATAGAACACTCATGATGAAAATCTGACCCGCAGTCGTGATAGCCACAAACCCAAACATCAATTGAACAAATGCGCAGTTAAATTTGATACAAATCAATTGGATTTGTCGATACTGAAGAAGGTTCCACATCCAAGAAACGTTTTGTGCCGCCACGGCGATAAAGTGACACGCCGACATGATGTGGATAAATGCAATGCATCCCGACAAAAGCATGGAACGCCACAACACGAAGTGTACCGCAGCCTGTAGTGCACTATTAATAGAAAATAATAGTCCTGTCATAGGGAGTCTGCAGAGCGGATTCACCAGCCATACAATGTTTGGCGACTTGCACGGTAACAAGCCTGAGGCAATTCCACCTATAATTGGTCCATATGCCGTTAGAAGGTCTACATATTGTAGTGACAGAATCAATATATTTGACATTGTGTCTTTGTAGTATAGCGATTTCTCTAGTGTCAAAACAGCATTTAGCAGGTTGATAATTTCGGTAAAGTAGAAGTAGTTATGGAGCTTGCAGAAGAAGGCAGCAATGGTGCAAGCACATATCAATAATGCCACGCAGAAACTGGCAACGTCAGTCGACTGTGCATACTTGTAGGTGGTACAAATACTAACCACTGCCAAACCCGTAACTGGAAAAAGCCATGTCCTTAAGTTCTTGGTGCCACTTGAATCAAACCTTTTTAAGACGGTATTCCATAAGAACGGACTCGACCCAAACACGGCTCTTCTGTATAGTATTGCCATTGTTGGCAGAAACGTTGACGAGAAGGACATCGCAGTATTTTGGATTTTGAGGTGCGTTGCCATCGGAAGTTAATTTACAATAATTGTAAAAACAGACAATGTTGAATTGTATGTATGTAGATCTGTAAAAATACAGGGTTGTTGTACGTGAAAATATTAAGTCGATGTAGCGCTGCGATTCCAAAATGTGTACGTGTATTTTGTTTTTTCAAATTGTCTTATTCTGTCAAACTGTCAAATTCCGACAAATACAAGCTCTTGAGCTCAGTGCAAGACATCAATAGGGAAATACGAGACTGTAGCTGACGTTGAAGAAATAATGGAATGTATGAAACTTTGCTACCAAGAGCGATGAACAAAAGCAACTGTTGAAAAAATGCTACAAGTTGGCATGTCTGCAAGATTTCGTTAATTTCGTTAATAATACAGTGGGGTAATGAGGCACTACAATACAAGGGCGACACTTCGTCAAATTAATTAGATGAATGTGACACATACTGCTAATATTTTGGTCGTTGAAATTTTACCTGTCTTATAATGATTGATATTTAATGTTTTCGTGGAATAAACCGAAAATGAGATAATGAATTTAGGCCAAAAATTTAAGCACATAATCGTCATTTTTATGTATGTTTGTCCTTATAGTGTAAATACAATTTACTGATTTTCGAACATATTTTATGATCATAACAACGGAAAAAAAATCTTCACGGAAGCATTAATTAAAGGTACGAAGGCCCGGGCAATTTTATCCACCAATTACGTGCAAAGCTCTAAATTCGCTACAAATATTACAATTCATTAAACATAACCTTTATACGCATTCTACAGATTGCTGAATCTAAATAGCAAATTAAAATATGCCTTAATATAAAATTATTATTAAATCGACGCGAAAGCAAAACCAGAGCCTTGTTATATTGACCAAGAAGACGGAAAACAAAAAGTCTTTTCAGAGAATTTCTACTGCTTATGTCAGGCTAGCTTGATTGATTTTGGTTAGGGGCCATCCATAAAGGATGTCACACTCGGGGTGAGGGTCCGTGGCAGATATCCTGTAGTGCTTCCAATGTTCTATCATACCCATGTATAAAGAATGTGACAGGGGAAGGAAGGGGGTCCAAAACGAGTTTTTAACGTGGCATCTTTTTATGAATGACTGTTTATTGCAGACCATTTCATTTGCAAGATGTTGAGGAAAAGGACAAAATGCTCATGATAGATTTAAGTTTAGCTACACACTACGTCTTTCTTAGGATTTACATAGTTACATCTATAAAAAATACATATATATATATTTTGATTCACAGATGTCCAGCCTTTGAATAACATGGGTTGCGGAGTAGACGGTTTATCTTTCCCGTGCAAATGTTTGAAATTACCATTAGAAGAACGACACATTGATGAACTACACTAATTCACATGTAAGATACAATGTACATATGTCTGCTCGCATGCAATGTGAACCCTACTGATTTTGGGCACAATCGGGTAACATTTTTATGGTCCATGGGCACCAATTGTCTGTAGCTGCTCATGCCTACAGCTAAAGCTGTTCATTTTTCAAATATTGACATGCATTTCTAAAACCCGAATTTTCCATGTATCCACTTTTCCCTTCAGCTATTTTTCATTGTAGGTAGCCGTTTTTACATTTGACCTTTTCTCAAAAGGCGATTTTACTAACACTTGTTTCATATATCCATTTTTACGAATTCATAATCGGTATTCACCGATTCTGTTTGAGGGTTAAAACCATCCCTAGTGATTTTGCATACTCAAAGGCTTCACTACAAGCATATGGAAAGCCACCACATGCCTAGTAATAAAACTATAGTTTTTAATATTACGGACAATGCTGCCCTTTTCCCCAAACTTAGTAGCTCCTGGGATTTCTGGTTTTGATAAACTTATGCAACAATTTTGAAATAGCCACTTTTTCTCCTATGTTATTCTTTCACGGCTTCAGACCAATTTCACTTCTTTTATTGCGTTGTCGTTTACATCCTTCATTTTAGTAAATTATTTAAAAAAGGCGTAAATATTTTATATTCAAAAAAGGAACATACAAAGCAAAATATTATTATAGGAAAATTTTTATTGTCAAACTATTAAATGCTTGGTGCTCATGATCCATTAGTCTTTAGAATTTAATACAGTACAACTTTAATTCAGTACTTTTTATTTAAACTTAACTTTAAGAGCAGGACCTGGGCCTATTCCAGCTATGAACAGCCTCCCTGAAAGCTATACACGTTAAGCCTAGTGCTGAACAAGGCATCCTGTCTACAAATGTTTAACTACTCATTCGACGGCGTACGCATTTACACACTTTACGAAAGATTTTTATATCACATTAACAAATATCAAATTCAAAATTTTCTATACATTACCTATAAAATGTAACAAGCTAAAACTAAATAAGTTGTGCGCGATGAATATATTTTTCGTAAACCTGAAATTGGTTCGGGAATATCGTACATTAAATTAGATATTTTTTATCTTTACTCAATTTTTCTAAACGATTTATCTTAACAACATGTAAAGTCTGGTTTCGGTTTCATTGCATCATATTATGATGGTGCGAGTAAGGGTTGACATTATAGGGAGGAATATTATTGTAATGAGGTTGAATTTGAGCCTGTTGTTGAAGCTGGGGCATGCTTTGCTGCCCATAACTCGGTTGGTGGTATGCAAGATTGTTGTAATTATCCGGAGGTCCGTTGGCCACAGGTAGAATAGGCATGGAATTGTTGTTGTTTGTTTGAAGCATTGGAGACAGGCTCGGCATTGCCTTTTGACTTTCCGAATTCTGAGATGATATTTGAATTCTGCTGTCTTTAAAAGGCTCAAGCCACGTCTCAATTCGCTTTGCTCCTTCCTTGGCATCACGATAAATGGCAGTTTCAAGAATGTCCATCTGCTCCTGAGATACAGATCTTGGCTTTGAATTGTTCTGGAGCCACGGGTTTCGTGCGGTTGTGATTGTTGATTCGCCAATGCACAATATGCGTTCCTGAAGCACCTGAAACATAAATTATGTAGTGTAAAGCAAATTAATCAAACTTACAAACAGAAATTTTAACGTCCCATTAATTTCACCACATCTTTTTTACAGTCCAAAAGGCCATTTAATAACAAAAGTATTGCATTTGAAAATGAAACATTCCACATGGCTTCTACAAGTTTCTAAAAGATACTACAAATAATTTAAAACATGTCGGCTAACTGCTAAATATAAAGACCACGAATTTTGAAATTGGCATTATGTAAATGGTGGTGATTGAAAATAAATTTTGTTAGACATATATTTTAAATATACGCGTGTTAGTATTCATTTCCTCAAGCGACTGCTTTTAAAAACGCACAATTTAAACTTATCGTCGCTGTAGGCTTTTTGGACCGGCAGATCATTGAATGCCGACAAGGTAAAATTTTAGTGACTATTTCAATGATAATTATTCGAATATCGATGAGGGCATAAGGCTGTATACAATTTTTTTTACATATTTGAAGCATTGTAATTTAGGCCCTGCATTGACGCATTTCTAAATAGCCAAAAATGTAATTTATTAATTGGAAACTCTTAAGCCTCAGCCACATTGGACGTGAAACACTAGTTTAATGCAACTTTTGTTTCATGAAACCTCAGTTTCACGTTCACATTGAGATGAAACTGTTTCAGGTAAATGTTTCATGAAACTTATGTTTGCTGAAACATGTTTCATGTGCATTCACACTGAGGGGAAAATGTGTTTCTGAAACTCATTTTGTGAAACTGAAATCACTGATTTCTGTTTCTTCTCCCAGAGAAGAAACTTTATACTTATATCTGAAACTTCAGTTCCCTAGAAAAGCTAAAAACCTCAATCTTAAAAACCAAATGTCGTAAGCATTACTAATTTATTGCGTAAAGTTTGAAATTGCTGGTGAGTTCTTCAAGTTTTGAGTTTACATGTAAATAAAGTCACCAATTTCCAATTTTTGAAGACATGCTAAGGCACTAACTCAAGTTTGGGGCAATCAAAACTTCGATGTCACAAATATCGCCACTTTTACCATAAATTCAGATAATACACAGAAGTGCGTCCAAGAAACCGACGTGGTTTTACGAGCAATGCTATCACAAAAGTGTCTATGAAAAAATGCATGCGACCAGCGATGCAATTGATGTAAATATCTTTTTTTAATTTAAGTTTTTACAAATGCGTTGTAACTGCAAAATATTTTTTATTCACAACTACGGTCGTAAGGCCTTACCTAGTGTGCAATTAAAGGAATTGGTGCCTTGGCATGTTTATAAAAGCGGAAATTAGTGCCAGTGTATTGCTTACCGATGACTATCGCCGATCATAATATGTTTGCAGTTTGCATTATCATCCAAATTGTGATGGATGGGATGCATTCAATTTCTGCGACATTTTTTCGCATTTAGAATGCACTTAATTGCATAGTAATTGAAATGAACTGTCGACTTTGCCATTTTATATAACTTTTAAGATAAGTCATAACTGATTTCTACATTTGAATATTAGTTTTTGTTCACACTGGCTGTGAAACTTTTGTTTCATTAAAATAGAGAATTTAATTTCAGTTTCAATGAAACTTATTTCATAGATCTCGAGTGCAGTGTGAATATGAAACATTTGTTATAGCAACAAATTTCATAAAATATGTTTAGTGCAATTTATTTCATGAAACCTGCCAATGTGGCTGAGGCTTTATTTCGACCTATCAACCTTGGAATTGGAATTTCAGACTATAATTGGAGATTTAAATTCTTTGTATCCTTGTATGGATTTTTTTAGTTTTGTCCGTGTGAATTTTTGCATTTTAATACGTTGACCTGGATTTTAATTTATTTTTGACTATAATTTAATTTGAACACATGTTTTTAACAGACACGACGAATCTCATCCAATTTATATAATTATTCTGGTTGCGCGCTTCTTTATCGGTCTTCTTCTTTACGCGCGACGAATTATTATATTATCTTTATTCAAAATCAATTACCTCTGGAAGCATTTCGGCTAATTCTCCGGCATCATTGTGAAAGAAAGACGTGCATAGATGAGCAGCTTCAAAATACTGAGAATGAATTTGGTTGAGGTTGACTCCAGTAACATTCTCATCAACTATTTTCCTATCAGGCGAATAAAAAACTCCATGATTTCTGCTTGTTAAAAACAGCATTTAGTGCCGAGTTAAAGTGTCTACAAACCTATGAGCCTCTTTGAACCCTGGTGGAATTGTCACCGAAATATAAGCTCGTCTTGGCCTGCAAAGCACCCTGGCTGCCCACAACGGCAGCTCCAAGTTTGAGCCAACCGAGAGATCCTCCGAGTTGCTATCGGGAACCAGAAACCCTGTTAGCAGGTCACCGAAATATAAGCTCGTCTTGGCCTGCAAAGCACCCTGGCCGCCCACAGCGGTAGCTCCAAGTTTGAGCCAACCGAGAGATCCTCCGAGTTGCTATCGGGAACCAGAAACCCTATTACCAGGAATTGCAAATACAAATTAGTTTAATAGTTTAAAAATCAGCATGAGTAGAGTAGCATTAGCAATTTGCTCTTGAAATGAGTTTCACGACGTGTAACTGGAATTTACCAAATTTAGGGAGTCTCACTTCCGTCCGACAGGGAATTAGAGTTTGACATGCGAGAATATTATCGATTGAGAAGTAGTCCGGATGGTACGCTCTCCTTAGATCTTTAGATGTCATTGCGCGACAATTGTCTCTTAGGGGGAATCACTAGCAAAATCTAAATACATACCAGTTTACGAGGGCTTAAAAAATTGGGCCAATTTCAAGTATTTGATTTCTGACGTTGTAATAAAACGAAATGATTACCTACTACTCTTACACAGGCTTGCAATAGTTTCTCAAGCCTTAAAAATTCCGGGTGAAAACTGAAAGCCAATTTCCTGCACTACAAGTTGGCAAGTTGCAAGGGTATTTGTGACAAAGTTGCTCCACTTTTATGAAGTTTTACCGCACCCATCGATAGTTTCCAAGTGTCTACTTACTTAATTTTTTTTATGTAAAATAGAGTAAAAAATACTGATAAAAATATCCAACATTGAAAACAGTGATATAAATATTTTTTTTGGTTGAAACCAACCTGTTTGTAATGCAAGCTAATTCTGGAGTGGAGAGCATGCAGTCCATGTGAGTTGTTTTGAGCGGTTTCAGAAGTCAAAACAAAAGTTGCTTTAGGCCATGTACATGCAACTCATGCAAGACACAGAATAATGTAAGCATCAGCCTGTAGATATGCCGGTAAAAATACAGGAAAATCAAGTAAAAATAAACCCTTTCAGTCAGCAGCACCATGCATTTGAGTTATGATTTAAGCTGGTGATGAATACAGATTTTCTTCAGGTTGCCTTTTTTCTGAATATGAAAGGGCGTATTATATTTTATGTTGTGTGTGCAGATTGTAGGCACAGAAGGTTTTATGCATATCTCCAAAGAGCTTTATCACTGGCCTTGCGGCTCGTGAGGGATATGGGTAAATGTAAAGAGCTGATGTGGAAAATAATATGCATACAAAAATCGGCATGAAAGATCCTGGCGAAGTTTTGAAGCTGATGGGCACACTCTTTGTTTCAAATTTTTAGGGCAATGCTGTGTTAATTCATTTCAACTAGCAACCCATCTAGAGAAATCCCAGGACTGAAGGAATAGAACAAGCAAAAATCGTCAAAGTTCATATCAATCTTTTCACCAGTGATATTTAAAAGTGACTTTCTCAATTTACCCCAACCTTAAATTCTCCTTTTGAGTTGTATCTGTGAATTTACTCTAGCTGTCATCAATTTTTACAGGCTGTCCTGAGGATGCAAAAAAAAATGCTTTCGCGATCCCGATCTATTGAAATGCTAATTTCTCAGCTAGTCCCAAACCGTTCACGAGAATTCAAAATCTAGAACAATTTAGCACATCCACTGGCTGAGAGCCTTCGAATGACGAGTAAACAGCACTAAGTAAAACACAGTTCTGTACATCATTATATATAGAGTGGTTATGAATACTTTTGTATAATTCGTACCAGTGTTGGGGTTTTACCCAGCCACAAGTTTTTCCCAGTGGGATAGAAAAAACGTTTTTCTCGGGAAATGTCAAAAACTGTCCAAAACCCACACTACATGCATTATATTATTTGTCGCACAATGCCCCCAGCCATTGAGTTTTTCCCACTTTTTG
>JAHZMY010001905.1:0-11730 GCA_027743915.1 Seira sanloemensis | reverse complement strand
AATACAGATTATTTCTCAAGGTGGAAAGAAATAATGGGAGCTGGGACGTTGGAGTTAGGAAATGAATAGATTTCCGTACAGATTGAGAATTGGTTTCGTGCACCGGGAGACTTTTCCCGTATTCCCAAAGTTCATGTTCTCCTTGGCTGGGAATGCAAATGAAGAAATGGGACGTTTTTTTCTTCCTTGCGGATGAGATTAAAGCATCTTTATAGTGCATAATAATATCCCCGTATTTATTAACCATCATGTGTACTTTCAGAGATTCGTATCTTCTGCATGCATGCAATCTTCCGAGAATTGGTAAATTTGGAAAAAAAATATTGCAGTTTCTGTCCGGTTAATCATATTTCTCCTAGGAAAACAAAATAATATGGAGAGCTCCTTTTCCCTTTCATTTTTCCCTTCAGGACAATGTATGACATGAGCCCTGAAGAACTGATAAATTTATGGGAGTACAATCCTTTTACTGGAAAAACGTAAACCTATCCAATCCAATACCCTTGTCCGTGACGTGTCACCCGTTGCTTGACTTTTCCTTTTTATTCTGGTTGGAGAATCCCCTCGAAAAAAAAGATGTATATTCACAGACGCAGTGAATATTCATCCTCATCCCATTCTAGGTGAAGCGTCATCTCCAACCAAATCAAGCAGACAGGACACATTATCCAAAAAACCACAGAAATATATATTATGCATGTTTTCCCAAGTGGAAAGAAAGCAACAAAAAATGTTTGTGTACCTACTTTTTTTCTTTCTCTCTCTCCTTCTTTCCTTTTTTTATTCAGACACCGGAAAAATACGGATACAATCTTTCTCCCAAGTAATAATGGCCTGTTTCATAGGGCATGCATGTATGGTTGTAGGGGAGCTTATGCCCGGATGACAGTTTTTGATAGGATATCAATATTATTGTGTCTCGGGGTTCACTCTTTATTCCTGGATGGATTGACATGCATGCGTGCGTGCAAATGTATGAACGGTGTTTTTATCCTGCTTTTATGCATCCTTTTTTTTTACCTCACTTCATTTCTCAAGTGAACATCCAGAGAATAATGTACCTTACCCAAAATCCACTTGGTTCTGGGGGCATACTGACTGTGAATAAGAAGCAAGGATTGGAAAGGCAGTGTGTATGCGACGTCATGCACCCAGATACAAGGAAAGAAGAAAAAAGAAATATACGAATACATAATATTGCACTGCTTCGACAAAGAAAATGAAATGTGAATAGGCCTTACTTAAAGTGCATTGTTCAGTTATCGTAATAATGCAGAAAAATATTCCCTCCTTTTTTGACAAAATATTATTCATGTGTATTTACAGATCTTTTTTTGGGGAAAGATATGTTCATGTAAAAAGTGCGTGACGGATATGACTCTTTGATGCAAAATGATAGCATTGTTGGGCTTCTCAGGAGTAAGGGCAGGAAGGAAGGAAGGAAATGAGAGAGAAAAGATGTGATGTAGTGACTGATACATAAATAATCCTGGAGAAAATATCAATATCGAAATATTTCCTCGCTTGAAGGTGGCATAAGATGTTTACTTTGTGAGAAACATTATATATTTGATTTGAATCTTGAATGGTATGTGTATGTGGTCTAATGTCACACATGGGAGCAAAATCAAAATCAATCGAGCTATCTGATTTATAAATCTAGTCACATTTAGATTTTACTTTTACCCATTCAAATTTTGATTGTAATTTAAAAGCTCTACAAAGATTTTTCTCCCTACTATCAATCTAAAAATCTGGTGAAGGTCTGCCCACAAATGCAGATTAGACTTTTTTTCCTCCGCTGTTATTCAGATGAAGACAGGAAGGCACTTTATTTACTGTGACGTTAAGTAGCATTGTAATAATATTCAGACTTAATGCATCAACATGATTGTACCATGTAAACGTGAGTGTAAGCAAGGAAAGCGCATTAAAATATGAAAAGTAAAGTGTATTTTTTGTCTGTTGACTTTTTCCTTTCGAGGTAAAAATGATATGGGGTTGGTGGTGGTGGTGGTAACAGAGAGAGAGAGAGATGTTTTCTTTCCATGCATTCCAATTTTTTTCTGTTGAGGTATCTCTGACTGTCTGACTTCCTTTAGGTGGAAGAAGGGCGAAGATGATGGAATACTTTTCCCTCGCTTTCTTTCAATCCGTTTTGTTTGCATTATTGTTCATGTTTTTTTCTCTCTGTGTTTTGTTGGCAAATAAATGATGATAAATGTAGTGTAGTGAGCCGATCTGTATGTGTATTTTTTGTTTTGGTGGAGACGACTAAAGTGCTTTTCCTGAGTTTCACCTTCTCACACGAGGAATATCGTTGAAGATCACTCCATGCGTCTTTCCTCTGGATCTACTCTGCATGGCAACTTGACGCTGGAGAGAGAGAAGAGAGAGAGACTTTCGTTTGGCGAAATGGTACATGGTAGTGGTGCCTGTGGAGAAAACAGAGAGAGCTTTCACATATAAGGATTTATGGATTTTTGTGTCAGATTTTTCTCCACTTCATGTGTTTTGTTATGCTCCGCTTACTACTTGAAGAAGGAGAGAGGAGGCCCTCTCAGATACGGAAATATTCAGTCATACCCAGTAAAGAATGGAGATATTGTTGACAGGCTTGTCTACAACAATTCAAAGAATCTCTGAATGATTTGCGCTATATGATTATGTAATTTGACGAGGGAGTCTCTCTGATTCCCGAAACGGAAGCTGTAGATACATTTTTTCGTGCTCGTCGAAACCAGCCAAAAAATTATTGTGTTTGGGTAGTTTAAAAGGAAACAATGGATTTTGTCAATCAGCTTGTCTTAAATTTTTACCAGAGGAGAAGAGTACTGACATTTTTTTCGGTTCTGTTGCGTTTCTTACGGAGCAAGAGAAATAATCACGCTTTTTCCATGCCGGAGCCAAGACAGTCTGTGTGGAGCCATGTCCTGATGTTTGATTTTATTGTCCTCTTTTTTTTCTAAAAAAAAATAACGTCAAAAATTCATCGAATCGGAACAATTTCTTATGAAGTAGCCATCAATGAACATAATTCTCTGGGAAGAATGAATATTATCAGTAAATAATTATCCAGCGTAATAATTTCCAAAATGTCGATATTATGATATTAGTTTTTTTGAGACTAGTCGCTAGTCACTCCAGCGGTCCGTGTTTTGTCCATCAAGGCACGATTTTTCTTCCATCCGCTCGTCTTTTGAAAAAGGTGGTCACTGAACCGTTCAGTAACCATTATTTAGATCATCTCTGCACCACCACCACCAACTACCACCACCATTGCCCAGCTCACACACAGATATTGTATTGTGTAATAATGTCCATTAAAGTTAGGCTCAAGTATACACATTTAATGTTTACGTTTAGTTTCGTAATGTTACCTAAAAACGTAGAAAGCGGCATTGTGTGCAAGAGGGAAAAAAATAGGAAGGCATGGGGAAAAGCAGGATTGATGGACTTGGAATCACCCTACATTTCCGGTAAACTAGGACAGTCAAGCGCTGAGTGATTTGAGTGATTTTAGCTGTCTCTACAAGCTAGCCAACGGCGTACACACGCAGGGCCAGGGGAGAATTAATGTAACCGTGACCGATCGTACGGGAAAAAAAACTCTCTGTGTGCTTAGAATAATGCCTACACATTCAAGCAAAAGTAGCAATGATGGAGATGAAGATGGAAGCCCATAAAACTGCGTGATTATCCAAAACCTACCTTTAAAACAACACAACCTTGAGTTATGTAAGTAGACCTGGAATGAAATGGGATTTTTGGTACGCATATGAAAAATTGATGATGACGATAGTCGTCAGTTCCCCGATTCGTGCCACTGCATTGCCTTCATTCAGGGATTTTTTTACACCCGCCCACATCTGTTTCCATTCATATGTAGGTGCTCGGCTCGGTTTTGACGCAAGAAAAAAAAATTCGTGCAGATTGAAGCACATTTTTATGTTTGTTTAGGTTAAAAAATTTCACCTATTGCTAATGGCAAACTGTGTCGGGAATCTCTCTCAAAAAAAAGTTTCTTGGCGCTTGCCATTCTCGTCAGCATAAAAACCTGTTTAATGGAGCAGTGCAGATGATGGAAATATGAAATATACCTATACATAAATATATGCGCTAGGGGAAAAATATGTAGTTCACAAGATGAATTGGCAATGGCAATCATTTCCGTCACTCTTTTACTACTTTTTTCAGCCATTCTGCGAAAGTGATGTGGCAGCAGGGGAACCTGTTTCGAAAAAAAGGTTTGGGCATTAACCAGCCCATGTGAAGAAATGAGGTAATAAGATATAATCATAACAATAATATTGCCAATAATCTCACTTTGCTTCGCAGAAGAGAGACAGAAATAGCACGAAAATGTGAAAACGTTTGGGGGAAAGAAGGAAGGTAGAAAAAAGGTGTAAAACAACAGGGTTGCTTACATATGTGCATCCACCAGAGAGGATGAGAAAATGTAAAAGTTTCAGTTTTAATATTTTACGACAGGAAGCAGCTCAGAGACGAGCTCACGGATTATTTTCGTTCCGTGGCACCTCTCTCTCTCTCTCTCTTTCGAAGGTAATACGAGACCAGAATCACAAAAGGAGACCATATGCCAATCGAGAGACTCAAACAAATTTTCTGCCATATCTTTCAACTAAATCATTCTCAATATGATCGTTTACAAAACAAAAAGGAGAATTTTTTCGCAAAGTCATCTCAAAAGTTTTCACACTTCTTGAGGTATTTCTCTTTCAAGATGTTCTGTTCCGTTTCATTTTTTTATTTGGGCTAATAATAACAATAATAATATCACCTCAANTTTCTCTTTCAAGATGTTCTGTTCCGTTTCATTTTTTTATTTGGGCTAATAATAACAATAATAATATCACCTCAAAACTCAAGACTGAAAAATCTTGCAGCATACCTTTGCAGAAGAAACGATGCTGATGCACCTTGGGCAGAAAAGCATCTGCTCTCCTTTTGCCCCACTTGAGTCACATTGCATTCATGATATTATGTTCATCTCCTTTAAAAATCCAATCCAGAGTTGAGTTTACCTTCGCTTCTATTTCTGCTCAAAGAAAAAATAATTTAATTTGTATAACACATGTTTGCAGAATACGGAAGGATAGGATTTTTTAAACAATCTTTTTAGGTCAGTCATGCACTTTGAACTGAATAAAAAATATCATCACACTTTCACAAGTGGAGTATGTACATATTTTTACAGGCAAAAATTTGCATGCAGTCGGCACTACAAAGGAAAAATTTTTTTAAAGAATGATGTCAGCATTGTTATTGTTATACCTTGACTTTATTTGCATAATCATGGAAAGATCAAACACACCTAACAATGCGCCTGTATCCTGTATTTGTCCCATTTGGTTAAAAAATAATGATGGATGGCATGTGTATCATGTTGGACCTTTAATGTATCATTTTATGTAAATCGCAATTGTTACCCCTTTTGTAAGACAAGATGTACGATGATTCCAGCTATTATACATATACATTGTTCTTTGTATTTATAACAAGCCGGCCTTTTCTCAAAAGCATCAAAGGACATCCAACACGTTTCGCCTTCACGGAAAGGTTAAATGTAGTGTAAAAAGTCAACTTCGTTATACTCCTTGTTTTTCCTACCTACATAATCACGTACATAAATATACGTGTGTATTTGTGCATTACATTGTGTTTTTTTTACTCTTTTGACTTTTGTCACGATTTTAGGAAGTTATTAGCGCACTTTAGGGCAAGCCATATTCAAAATATGCTTTAAAAGTTCAAACAAGCTTTGGGAGAGCAGAAAAGGAAGGAAGCAATAATTGCTTTCTGTGTATATTTACGAAAACGGAATACATAAAGCCGCAATATGCTCTCTCGACTCTGTCCACTCCCCATTAAAGCATTTATAAAATAAAAAAAGTTTTTGTCACTACTAAACTCACACTTTTGAATGTGCATGTATGTATGTATTCCTGCTCTCTCTCTCTCTCTCTTTGTGGTGCAGTTCTCTGGAGAGCGAGAGTCTAAAAAAGAGTGAATCAAAAGCCATAAATCTTGATTCCAAGTGACTTGAGAATGAGCCTCGTGTTTTATGGAATGGAATGAAATAGATGATTGTTATTTAGGATGCACGTATGTACAATATTTACATTCATTTCCATGTACCATGGCACACAGCACACAGGCCTTTTGTTTACGCTCAAATTCTGTTTTCACTGACGAAACATCTGCTTCAATTTCATATTCCATGCAACATCATTTTATTTAGTGTTGGTAAAACATCACCGACACAGAGGAAAAACGGATTTTTGCTTGTGGACCACAGAAAAAATTTAATGATATGTCATATGCTCCCCTGGTCAGCACGGAAGGTGACATGAATATGACACCGTCTACATGCATTTTGTTCACAAGTTGTTACTTCTGCCCAGTTTCTCAGGAATAGCAGTTTTGACAAGGTGTATACAAAGTGTAAAATTCGACTTTCATCCATGTAGATTATGATGAAGTCTCTCTCTCTCCCTCTTGAACGGTCAACTGCAAGACTGCAAGAGTCTCCTCACTTCTCTTCTCTTTGGCCTTCTTCAGGAAAGGAGAGTTTGGCTTCTTCCATTATCACAGTTGAAGGACTCTCGCTCCTCCTTCATCATATAGACGGGTAGAGAAAGAGAGAGAGAGAAGAATGTCTGCAACTTTTTACTTACCGGACTCCATGCCTGACTTGAGATTTACTTTCGGGAGGAGAGAGAAAGCTAATCTTCCTCTTTTCACTGGACTTTACTCCACCGGATTTTTCTTTTACTTTTTTCCTTCCTCCCGAAAGACGAAGAAGGAAAAAAACGATACAATGGATTTGGCTGCGGCTCACTAGCCCGTTAATAATGATTCGGATGTCCTCAATAACGAAAAAAATGGTGATATCTCTAAAGAGAGGAGAGAGAGAGAGGGAAAATGTATATACAAAGCTGAGAAGCTCACAAGAAAAATATGTAATATCCAATAGCCACCTCAGCTCGTCTCACTCTCTGTGTTTAGGTACTAAACTTATTATTATTATGACAAGACGATCAACGCCAGCTCCCAAGGATGGACTTGTGTGTATTGTGTGAGTGAAAATGCGAATCACTGAACGATTTTTCTTCCATCCCGTTATCTAGTTCTGACAGCACTTTTTACGGAATAAGGAGAGGGAAATGAAGGAGGAGAAGAAACGGATGGACAACACCGTTAAGGAATAAAATGGAGAGGAAGTCCTTTCCTCTCTCTCCAATATTTTCACTTTACTTTCACGTGAACCAATATGAGTTAAATACTATATGTATTTTTTCTCTCTATGAATACCATACAACAACAAAAAAAAGTTTGGCTCAATGGGAAGAACTTACAAATAATGCATTTTTTATTGGAGAGAGAAAAACTGACCAGAAGAAGTGAGTGTATGGCGGAACAACAAAGGAAAAGAATGGAGCTTTCTTCGACGAGCCTTTTTTGTATTCATGTTTCGGCTTAGAAACATTCTTTTTTTCTCTCCCTCTGCTCTGATGGTGATTGTTATGAAGGTAGAGAAGCATTAAAAGGAGCTTGAAGCGAGTAAAAAGCTTTCTGATAGAGAGAAAGAAAAAAAGCTTCTCTGTCTCGTTAGCTACGGCTACTACCATTCCCCTTCAATTTGAGTGGGGCTATTCATCCAAAGAAATATAAGCTTTACACCGGAGATATTGTGAGTGGATGGGGATGATCTGAAATGAATATGTGTGTGGGGAGGCACGAAAGAGAGAATTTCACGTTTTGGTGGTCTCTTCTCTCTCTCCCGACTTGTCCTTATAACTGATAGCAAAATGAACATTTTTCTGGGTTAGTTTTGTTCTAAAGAAAGTTTTTTTCCTTTTGGAGAAGAAGAAATAAGTCAATTTTAAATTGACTTTTAATCAAAGGGATCTGGAGAAAATTGTGATATCGTTTGATCGCACGAAGTAACTTAATTACGTGGATGTACCTGATTCTACTTCCATTTCCGCTGGAATGTTTCATCGGCGAACATTCCAGTTTTTTTACGAAGAGAGAAAAGCTTGATTTCGATTAAAAGCTTGATGCTTTCTTGGAATGCGTATACCTTGAACGAATCATGCGAGAAAGGGTGGCATGCTGCCGTTTGAAGGTAGAAAATTCGTTTAATGAAGTTCACTCAAGATATTCTTACTTACCCTCTTTGGCTTGGTACTTTATTACATAAAGAGATTTAAAAGATATCGAGATTATTTTTAAATGAAAAAATCTTGATAATTTCTTCATTACCTTTGGTGCGTATCATGCACAGTCCAACGGATAATCTTTAAACACACAAGGGTCAATATGTGAATTTCAATGAAAATGCGGAAAATATATAACTTTGGTTTTAATTACCCAACAATGATTTCAGGAACAAGCAATAATCATGGGAAAATCTTGGAATAGATTGTTTTCATTTTGCGAACAGTGTCTGAGTCAGCTAAAGGCCATTACGATTATGACTTTTTGTTCAGTGATGGCAATCACCTAAAGTATCATAAAAGCTGAAATTAAGTGAGAGTAAAAAGGCAAAAGACAAGGTTCCTTTTCACTCCTGACTGACTTGTCTACCGTGGAAAATCAGAGTGAGCGCAAGCATGTCTCGGAGTAAAGTAGCTCCTGGCTAATGTGCAGAGATAGCTTCCAGCTCTCCCGACACAGGAAATGGAATCCAACCACACACAACAGTCAGTGGCGGTGTTAAGCTCAAGGAAAGGCATACAGCGTTTTTTACTCGGGAAGATGATGATGATGGGAGGAATGATACAAAAACTTACACTTATTGAACTTTACTTAAGCTCATCTCACTACTAAAGGAAAGGAAAAAAGTTTAACAGGCATTTTCTCTCTCTCTCTCTCTCTGGGAAAAAAGTGACTGGCTGGCACGGGCGCAGATAATGTGGCACCCAACCATAAGGACTAAAAAGAAGAAAAGAATGATGGCAATGGTTTCCATTATAACTTCGAATTTCCTCCTATATCCGTGTCCAATCCATCTGAGAGTGGGAGAGTAAGGAAGGCTCCGGATATTTTAGGCAATACAGGGGGAATGAATAAAAGTGTGAGAAAAAAGGATTCCTTTCACGGAGAGAGATATTAAATGCCCGGTGGTATGGCTCTTGTTCGTGGTGTGAAAAAAGTGGTGTTAAGTAATGCAGGAAAAGTGTAAGTAGTGAACGCAATTTCCCTGGCTTCCTCTCGCAGCCAATAACTTTTAGCGTAATGGCACATGAGGACGAAACACTTTTAGGGTGGATTCGAGAGTGGTTATAAAGAACTTTTTTGGTAAAGATTTGATTTGATGTATGATTTTATGAATAAGATGGGGAAGGTCTACATACATACCTAGTACATGTATGGGTTGTCAGGGTGGTTTTGATTTGGATAGCAATTTTCTCTGCATCTTCCAATTATGCCAAAACTTGAAAAACATTCAAGTGAAAATTGGCTACACCTTAGACGTTACAAGTTTCATCATGCCACGGGGTGGGGAGGTAGACTTTTGGCGGGACACACCTGTTCGCTACGTGGGCTACGCCAACGAAATTGGCGAGGCCTTCCGTGCTCAAGTTCCCCCAAGCTGGGTTCGTCTCAGCTATCTCATCTCGTTCGGCTACGTGCTGGGTGACACTGCAGACAAAACGAAGAAGGTGAGAAGTCCAGACTTAAGTAAAAAGGCAGTCGCGGCTGTTGACACGTTAGCATGGCAGACTTTGGCTTCGGTGGCAATACCGGGATATACGATAAATCGTATCTGTGCTTTTACCAATGCCGTCTTAGCCAAAGGGACCAAGTTACCGCCGAACGTGAGACGATGGTACTGTACAGGAATCGGGCTTGCTTGTATTCCACTAATTGTTCACCCTATTGACCACTTGGTTGACTTTATCATGGATAACACCTACCGCAAAGTTTTCCCGAAGCAGTGAGTCAGCACCTGATGTTAAAGCTAAAATTGTATCATTTAAAAGTGCCCATCTAACTTTGATTCTTTTACGGGATGCGTATTATACTTTTAAAAGTCAGTAATATGAAGTCTCTCCAAGAAGTAATAATAAAAGCAGTGAAAAATGTATGCACGCCAAATGACACTCAAACACACATTTCCCAGTGATTGCATCTGGACTGCATCAACGTGAGCATCATCATCGCCCAGACTTTATCTTTATTCCAGTGAAACCACCTCATCAAGCACATTATAAAATTCTCATTCCGTCTCCGGCCCTCTCGTCTCATTGCATAACAAAAGAACTGAGAATATTTTCCCCCGTCTCAAAGCCCGTCTTTTTTACTTCTTACGCATGTAAATGACACTAAAAAGTATCCATTCTTAACTACATTAGCATCACCATTCAGAGAAAGGATAGTATGCACATAGATATTGTGGAAAACAACACACGAGGAAACAAAACTTGCACACAAAGATATTTAGTTGTAGTTTCTCCAGCAAATCATATTTACATAATGGTCGTTTCATCATCAAGAAATACATGTACACGAAAGACGAGTTAGAGTTCGAAAGAAAAGCTTCAAGTCAGTCAACGAGACCATTTTGTGAGACAGGGACACACGATTTTCATTTTCTCTCTCTCTGACTTTTCCCTACATTTTCCATTCCAATGCAATAAAAACCACAGAAAAAAACTTTTTCCAAGTTTGAGAGTCGAAAAGGCACAGAAAAGAAAAAGTGTGTATTCCAACACTGCAGCTTCCGCTCATTCTTTCCTTTTCCCTTTCTCTTCGTCTTCCAGGACTTTATTTTTGGACTCGGAGATCGGTCTCTTTCTCAAAAGCTGCATCCTTTTTTATATTTGGAATGCAAATGACGTTGGCGACATTAATTACGACTAATTGAATTGTTACTAATTACACTGACTTTTCTTTTCGTTCTGCTCTCCTCTCCTTTTTCTTTTCTTAATTCCTTCGCTTTTTAGTTTCCCCTTGACTGAGTTTGGTTTTATAGAGGAGGATAGTGCACACACTGTCGTATTTAGGGCTATAATGGAGACCTCCGAAAAGACAAAGGAGAGAGAGAGATGTATATATACGAACAATTTTCATTGCCTTTTCCATGCCATTCTCTTTTACTATTTCTTTTTTTATTCTTATTGTTCACCCAACTTTCACCGAAGCGTAAAATTTGAAACCTGTGTGGTCTTTGGAAACATGTGCTCTTGGCTTTGGCTTATAAGATTTACCTCCTCCTTTCCCTCCCAAAGAAAGATTAAGTTGAGATCCACACGGTATCATCTAGCACTCAGAAGAATCTTCTTTTCTTTTTTCTTGTACATATATATTTTACTCCTTCCTGAAATAATTATGGGTAAAAGTATTCCAACAAAGTGGAAAGAGACGAGAAGCGTAATAATAAAACTGTGTTGGTTTTCCCAAATCTCATTTTACCTTCGTTCTTTTTTTTCTCTTCTGTATCGTATTTACATATATGCATTACACCATTGTAATGATAAGATCCAGAGAAAGAAAGAGAGAAAAAAGTAAGATCGTCCTGGCAAAACTGGAGAGAAGGCAAAGTGGCGGAGCAAAGAAAAACCTGCTTCCTGTTACTTCCTTCCAGATCTTGAGAACATTTTTTATACCTTATGCACATCAGAATTTTTACCATTTTCGGATGATAGGAAGCTTGCTCCACCGAAAAGAAAAATTGAGGTGGAATCACTTTCTTCTTCT
>JAHZMY010001904.1:0-10212 GCA_027743915.1 Seira sanloemensis | reverse complement strand
ATTCTATGGGCGCAATTGATGAGTGGGAGCGGAGCGGATATTGAGTGAGTTTTCCCCTTCGTCTAAATAAGTCGAGAGAGAAACTCATTTTTAGGCAATAAAGCCTGAAAGAGAGAGAGAATAGGCATGGAGTTAAAAAGATAGGAAATTGTTGAAATTACGTTGATACACGGAGAAAGTAAAATACGAAATTTGGGTGTAATAGGAGCGTAATGAATGGGCGCCTATTTGTTTCCTTCGCTTCGGAGGCTGGAGAGAGAAATTGCGAAATTTTCTAGTAGAGTGTATGTATAGCTCAGGCTTTTCTCTCTTTTTGGGTGCAGTTAATGGGGAAAGAAAGGAGTTGTTTTGGGGACCATTAGAGGATGAAAAGGAAAGACGAAATGGTTGTTTAGAGCATTATTTATTGGGGAAAATTGAGTGAGGGAGGGGAAAAGCGCATAAATTAGAGGAGAGAAAAGAGAGAGAGAAAACACATGAGATGAGAGCATATGGATAGAGTATAAGTTAAGACGCATACGTACAATGAATGTACATGTGCAAAATGCTCTTTAGAATGAAAGGGTTGAAAAGAACGGGAAAATTGCATTGATTAGTGGACCGCCTCAAAGTTTTACGGAGTGCATTGTTAGGCTTATGGGGCAAAGTTGAGAGTTGAGAGTTGAGAGGATGTCAAGGACAATTTTTTCTCTGTCGGCCTAATAAGTAGGAAGCGAATAACTAAACTACACGAAACTTGCATTTTAATTTATGGGATTAATAGAGACTATCAAAACATAGTTTAAATTACTTAGGATAGACTCATAGCAATAATGAGGCAATGCTTTTTAGGTATTGCCACATACAAATACCGGAATTTGAAGACATTACAGATGCAATGCGGTGACGTTAATATGAGCTCGCTTTGCCAAAGTTTTATGCAGACGAATAAAAGTGGAAATAACTGGCAAATCGTAAATAAACAAAAAATCAATTTTTAAATTAACAAAACGACAACAGTTGTTGTATGTATGTAAATCAAAGCGCCCTAGTCCATTCGTCAATTAACTATTACTGCACTCCGTCAAACTACAAAAAACGCTGGAAAGTTTAACCTAATGCAAATCAAGAAACACTTTAAATGGCAGTATAGCAACTTGCTAAAGAGCATATTATTTTAAACCATAAAATCTCAACAAATAACTCATAAAGCCCCACGTGCATTTTACCATTTTTTCTTGTGTTTATCCTCGTTCCATGTCATCCACTTTATCTAATCTCCATCTTTAATTCTTGCAAAATTAAAAACTTCTTTTCTCTTCACATACTTGCACACTCTTATGAATTATTCCCTGTAAACTTCCTTATTCTATTCCCTCGTCCCCATTTAAGCCAAACGGAGGAGAAAGTCTCTTTAAGAGGGAAGAAAAAAGCTAATTTTCGCGGGGCATTTATTACTTTCCTGATTCCTCTGGAAAAAAATTAGCTTCGCCGTCGACAGGAACAAGACAAAAGGAATGAGTTTCATGAAAAGATCATGTTACAAAATTTCCCTTCTACATATGTAGATAGGCACATATATTTACATATATAAGACGAGCTTGTCATGTCAAAGCCACTTTTCTCTAGTTTTTCTTCTGAGCATGATACGAGTTGTTCAATCATTGTTCCCGCTCCCTCTCCTCGAGATGAGAGAGAAAAGTGGCTGTAGCCGTGTGTTGCTTGAGCCATTAGTCTACATCCATCTTGGCTCCCTGACGCTGAGGAAGAAGGAGACGAAGACGAAAAAAAATTATTCAAAGTGGAAATGACTTCCTCTTCCTACCATCAATGTCTTCAGAGCTTCTCTAGCTTTCTCTTTATCTCATATTTTTCCCTACTTCGCCGTCTTTCCTGGGTTTCCCTAATGTTGGGGAAAGTACGAAGGAGAAAGTTTTTTCTGCTTTCTCGGTGTGATGTAATTCCAAGTAATTGTGTTTAATGAAGGATGTACATCCTCCAGCTAATGTATTCAAAGTTGGCTGGTCAGGAACAGTTACCTCTCTCTCTCTCTCTCTCTCTCTTCTATGTGTGTTTTGTACACACATAATATGTCAGGAAAGGGGAATTTTCTCGGGGAGAGAAAGTGTCTTAAAGAAGGGAGGATTTTTTTTTGTTGGATACTAACTCTCCGGAAATGAGTGAGCTCTCTTCTACGAAACATTAAATTATGGCAATCAAGGACGTTAATCACTGCGTAAATTGCTTTAGCACTCTGAATGACTCAGAAAGAGGGAGAATTTTGGATCTCCGGAAATGAGTGAGCTCTCTTCTACGAAACATTAAATTATGGCAATCAAGGACGTTAATCACTGCGTAAATTGCTTTAGCACTCTGAATGACTCAGAAAGGGGGAAAATTTCGGAGAAAGTGAAAGCAAAAGATTACACACAAAAAATTACATTATACTATTTATTTTTTGAGATTATGCGCATGGAGCACAGATACCTACAAGCTGAAAAAATGGGAGAATTAGTTTTAATACGCAATTATGTAATAATGATGATACAAAGACTGTAAAATTTATGTGGGACAAAAAATATAAATTGCAAGCAAAAAAATCATGTGAAGCCGCGAACACGAATTTCAACTGTTTTGGGGAAACTCGGTCACCATAGATGAACAAGATTGCGTAAGTTGAACGTCCACGTTTGTAACCATGTCCAGTCATCCGATGCAGATTGCGTTTGCATAATTCACCATCGCATATTCACATATGAATGACCAAAATAAAGTCCAGACAACACTAGTTTGTTCCGGCCGAAAATCTCATTTTTCCCTTGTCAACGGAGAAAGTAGAGTAAGAACATACCAAAAAGACCCTGCGTTTCCCTAACTTTGGGGTTGTTATGCAATGCATTTTTTTCCTCCTCGTATGTATTTTAATTTAACTTCCTTGTTTGCACCGAGAGCCTGATTTTCTGCATGATTTTCTCCGGGAAAAATATGTTATGTAATGTAAGTGAAAGTCACTGGAGAAAGTCTTGCTTTTAAAAATATAAGCAATTTACAAAAACTCCTCGTTTGTTTTTTTTGTTCCGCGGCTACCACCACCACTACTGATGATGTCAAGTGCAGCTGCTGGTCTTATCTCCCGCTCTAAAATAAAAAGTAGTTGCACAATTTTCCAAGCAAGAGCTGAGAAAGATAATACTCTAGCTATTTTTACACTCTCCTATTTTACGTAAGATTATTTTTATGTTAGATGCTGTATGAAGAGTCGGATGACGCAAGGAAAATTATCTTTGGAACGTGTGTGTGTGCAACTCTGTAAAATTTGATGGTTATGGTAGGGTGGTGCTTGGAGGGAAGGCAAAGATTTTTTAAACATGCGAGGAAAAAGTTGCGAGGAAAAGAGTGCAGCGGGAGTTCTTCATATGAGACTGGGAGTAAAACTGAGACACAGGGCATTTTTTCTGTGAAATGAGTTCTGCGAAGTGCAATGTGCGAGGAAAATGCAAATTGTGTTTGTTTTCCCTCCGAGCATGGCTCTCACTGGGTTTCCAGGTAAATGCTTAGGAAAAAGGCTGATGTGTTTGTGTGGGTAAGCAAAAAATAAAGCTTGGCTCACGTGAGTTGTGAAAGAAGTCTGAATGAGCAGGGTTTAGTACAAGAGTTGCAAAAAAACTTACGGAGAAAGTGTGTCGGAATTTATGATTTTGAAAGGGAGACGATTACAAATATAGGGGCTTCAAATAGAGGTGGATTTATTTTTAGAAATTTTTCTGAGAAAACTTGATTTTTATGAAAGCTGTTTCTTGGATCCATGAATAGCTATGATTTATATTTATAACGATATTTTTATTCCGCTTAAACTGTGCGTATGATGACGATGAATTTGTATGATGAAGGAAGAAGCATATACAAATCAAGTGTGTAAAAAATTTATACAGGTTAAACGAGTCAAAAGGAAAAACATTTAAGTCTATGTATAGGGTGTTTCAAAGGTTTCGCTCTACCATTTAAATACATCGTACATAAACCTTAGGAAACTGAGATTCAAAATCCTTGGTTACAAAATGATAGATCTTTGAGACACCCTATATTTAGCTACCTTAAGTTGATAGAGATCGTGAAGACAAGGTAAATTCTTTTATGACACAGTGACTTTGTTGTAGATAGATAAAAAAAACCTTCGTCAGGTAATAATTTTTGTTATAGATTATTCAAACTCTCTAAGACGAAGACCTAATGTGGTACATATCACAAACTCTTTATATTATTTCCATGGCAACTTTTATAACTGAAAAATAGCATTTGTAAGTTTTTACCACCAATACAACATGCTTGAATTTAATTAGGTTGTTTATCATAATTTAAAATACTTCATTTTACCTTCCGTGTTCGCCAATTTATGTTGAGAAATAATTTATAAATTTTCCGTCCACATTTTCAAAAAAATCCACACAGACGAAAAGATCTGTTTATGAAAATGATATATTTTTTCTGGTAAATATTGCATCGGGACGTACAGCACCGTTCATTCTACAGACAATGTCTTTCCTCATCGCAACTGTCGTCTTACTTCTCTCAACGCAGAATTTTTGTTTTTCTCTTTCTATTTACAACTACCTTCTTCACCTTTCTCCTCATCCGCGGGATTTTTATGAGCTGTGATAATCATTTTCACGGTTGGATGATACTCTCTTCACTCTCCTCTCTCTTCTAAACAGAGCCTTCATTCCATTTCTACATTCTCTATGCGGTACATTTCGTGGCAAGGGAAGAGCCATGATGATCATCATCTTCCACAGTTCATAGCTTCCAGATTTAGGGCACAATCCGCGCCTAAAACGCCACGCCGCTGTATCAACATACAAAACGCAATCTGGCGAAACTGGTTTCGCCATGTGAAACATTACCAGTTATTACGCAATTCCGAAATGTAGGACAATATTGCACAATACACTAATTTTCCATCTGTGTGAGGAGAAACGACCATGGGATGGGGGAAATGAGGAAAAATGATTTTAATGAAATAGGCATAAAGGGTGTGTGTGTGAGAGAGAGGTTGATTGACCCGAAACGGTGCAATTGTGTGGTTCTTACTGGTGGGAATATTGCTCCTTTCTCTGTTCACTTTGAGAGCAAAGGGGCATACCATGAACTATGCTGCTTAAAATGAAATGTCTGAAATTCTGAATGTCTTCATTCTCACAATTCTTGTCAGTGAGGTAAAGTGGTTGAATTAAAAGCAAGTGTAATGGGAGCTATCCTTATGTACATAACCATGCTTATATGATATGGTTAATTCAAGGAAATAACGAAATGTTTATTACGAGTGGAAAGTTAATGAGAAAGTTAAATGTGGAAATTTTTTGTATTTGTTGCAGGTGTCGACGGGAACTGGCATCGTGTCCTTTTACGTCCACCTACACATCGCCGTTCCAGAGGCGTTTATATTGGGCAATGGAGAGTACCATGTTGAACTTGTTATTTTGTGTATTTGTTGCAGGTGTCGACGGGAACTGGCATCGTGTCCTTTTACGTCCACCTACACATCGCCGTTCCAGAGGCGTTTATATTGGGCAATGGAGAGTACCATGTTGAACTTGGTGAGTGAAACAAGCTCTATAAACAGTAGCTCTCTATAAGAACTATTCCTCCATAGTCATCAAAATTTTCATGACTTGCTGTTTTTAGCATTCAAAAGCCTTTTTGAGAACTCTACAAAATTTATATCTGCATTATTATTTTTCTTGGTAGATTCTTATAGTAGAGGTTTCACTGTAGAAAGATTCCCTAAAATAATTCGATTGTTTAAGGATAATTCCATTAATGATGTTTCTGCTCTTCGTTGCAGGGAGCCCAATCAACCTGGTCTGCATCGTTGAAAAGGTTAGCCCACAAATTTGTATTCTCAATTTCTCCAAAACTCCACTAACAACATCAGCAACACCCACCCACCACCCACCCACTCAAATCCATATCAATAAGCCACCGCAGTTATTTTATTAACTTTCAACTTCTCCATCAAACTTTTCAGTAATCCCAAAACACCGCTCGAGTTCCAAAATGTCAATTCTAATTTTAGCCCAGAGAAAGCTAACCGCATTAAACGGAAACCTAATTTTCATATCCCAAACTATTTAACTCTGATACATAGTGGTCATTACTATATTACTTTAGTGTTCAGAGACTGATTTCCAGACTTGTTTATGCTCATATCATCATTCCTGCTGAGACTGTCTATCACGCAAAATTTCATTGGCCAAGGCTCTCTTTAATTCAATCAAAAGACTATCAAACAACCTCGACTACTGAGAGAATTGAACGCCAGAGAAAGTTTTTTTGGTATATCAAAAGTCTAAACAGGAATCTCATAAATTGGCAGGCTCTCTTCTTCTTTTCATGTTTGCTTACGACTGCACATTTCGCCTCCTCAAGCTAAAAAAAAGGTTCTTGATCAGCCTACGCAGATAGTTTTGGACTCAGCTACTTTCACTTTACTTTCACCAGAGAAGAATCTCTCTCAAAAGGATTCGCATGATTTCCCAAAGACAAATGGAACGGGTATTATCACCTTATACTAGTGTACACCTTGGAAGAAAAGGGATTCGAGTGCGGACGCCCACTCAACCATGAATTAAAAAAATGGGGTCTGAAACTGCACAATTCCACTTCTGTTGGAATTGGAAGCCTTTCATCTTACACTGCACCAGAAAGAAGAAAGTAAATGGATGCAGTGTGATGTGTGATCACGGTGTAAAATCAAAAGGGAAGAGAGAAAAAGTTTGTATGTCTTGGAGAAAAAAGGAGGAAGCGGGATAACATGATAGATGAATAGGTGATAGTATGCCGAAGAAAAAATGCTGTTTGGTCTAGACTTTGAGTCTTATCCTGGAAACATGGGAAGCATAGTATGCGTAAGCCAGTTTTTGCTGGGGGGAATAATTATTGCTGGGATGTCCTGAAAGGAAAAGATTGTATTCATGTACATTGCTGTTCTGAAATATAAAAAAACAACAAATTAAGTTCAAAGCAAAGTTGTAAGAAAAATGCAAATCGGACAAAACTAATGGTAATATACTATTTCAACAAATGCATTGCTGATTGTGAGTTATATTTTAATTGGATCCTGCAGTAAATAATCTGACCTATCCGTGATGTAACCATGACATACAGTGTAAACGTCGTATAGAAGTATGCAATACCAGTAAGTTTTTTAAACGTTTGACAGGTACGAAATTGTTCTGTGGCGAGTGCAATGAATAGCAAATTTAGGGAGCATTTTTGTGGACTGAAGGTAAATAGCGTCAAACAAATTGGCAAGTTCCAAAAGGAGTGACATTAAATTTAATTTTGATATCAAGTTATCTCAAGAATATTCGTAGAATTCTGGCATATTTTGACGTTTTGCGACCACATTCTGAAATTTGATCGTAAATGAGCTGCAAATTTCCCCTCACCGCCTTTCCCCTTAAAACTTTCCTCTTCCCTTACTGTCAGCTCCGCACTCCATCTCCCTAAGTACACACAAACATTCTATCATCCCATCGCTCTCTATCTTCTCTCATGAAGATGAGGGCACACATCACCCAGGAAGGTAATACATTCGTCACGTCACTCACTCAGGAGAAAGTGCGCAACATTTCAATAACCTTCTCCATTGTCTCCTTTATCAAGATCCGTTTTTTTCTGAAAATGATCTTCACCTTCCTTCTCTCTCTCTCCTTTCTGACACTTCATATCTTTCTCTCTTCTCTCTTTTTATACATAACAGGGGACCTGCTCCATTCACAGTGCAAAGTGCAGTGGTTTTCTTGTATCAAATGTTTCACCCTCTCCGTGCAGTCCCTTCTGCATCACGTTTGTCTTTTACTGCACTTTCCGTCAATCGCTGAATTATATCTTGATGTACTTACTGGGCTTAATGGAAAGCTCGTTTTCAAGAGAGAGGGAAAGAAAAAGGAGAAAAAAGCTTTTTATGAAGAAAAAATAGAGAGCAAATACATTTGTCTCTGAATGTTCGAGGAGAAGGTGAATGGAGAAAGTGGGAAAAGAGACGGAGGCTATATATTATCTCAACTTTGTTCTCACACATTTTTTTCACCCTGCCGGGGTTCAAAAGCAGTTTCTTTTCTCACCCTTGCAGCGAGAAATATGGGAGAAAAGAGAAAGCTTTCTCAATGACAGAAAAATTTAGCTGCAATGGCAATATTATATACGTGGCTGGTTTCAGTTTGACTTGGACACTGGTGATTTTTACAGGAGATAAATAATGTTAAATCATCTTAAAAGTAAAAGTCATGCTTACGAGTATTTTGGTATTTGAATATAGAATGCGATGTAAACACCGCGTACTTTTAATGAGTGCGTAAGGCGATTTAGTTCATCCACAGGTAATCGACATGGGAATTGCGAGCGGGTAGCCACGATTTTGAAATTTAATTGTGATTCTAAAACGAATATCCCACCTTTAAATGCAAAATTATGAACGTAGCTGAGTCGATTTGTTCAACATACTTTTTGTGTTGCTTATAACAACAGATAAGCTCGCGTACTTTGGGGATTTCCAGGGGTCGAATTTGTACTTGAAATCAGATTTTCCATGGACTGACTACATGTGAAATGTAATGACAACGTCAGACCTTCCAGTGTGTTGCTTCCTCTGATTTTAATATGGGTCAGGTGTGATGTTTCCTTTTGCGGATTTGATAATGCAGCAATCATAGTGCTACTATAAAATTTTACGTGAATTCCATGGTAGAATGTCGCTCAGAATTGTGTTTTTGGCTAGTTTTCGGAAATGGACACGGCATTTTTTTATCGTCTTCTAGAATGAACATGACAATGTATTTCTAAATGGCGATGTCCATTTCTGAAATCAGCACAAAAAGCGTAAAGTGTCCACAAACAACATGCACTCAGCGATGTATAGCTGAACTCGCTTGAGAGGTGTACGATTGCTCCGGAATCAGTGTGAGAAGAGTCTAATAACGCTTTTTTATGAGATCCATAACCTTGCAATCAGCCTTACAAATTAAATGTTTCCCATTTAATCTATCATTCAGTACTTGGAGACAAACAGACAAACGAATATCGGCCGGCAGCCTTGATAATTGCTCGGCAGCGTCAAGAACGTTTAAGCAAGAGATAAAAGGGTGCTACTAGGACATATACCTATGTACGAGAAGGAAATATTTTGTGTAAATAGACAACCTCGCCCTAGTATCACCTTCATCATTACTATTACCCTAGCTTTCTCCCTTACANCGAGAAGGAAATATTTTGTGTAAATAGACAACCTCGCCCTAGTATCACCTTCATCATTACTATTACCCTAGCTTTCTCCCTTACAGCTTTTACTCCCAATATATTAAGAGAATAGAGACAGTCGAAAATGCCTCAAAGCCACATATATTTTTCAGGACGCTCTTTCAGATTCCTCCCAAAATGAAACTTTGAATACCCATACACATTACACACACACTTTTTTCCTTCGAAGAAACTGCTGGGGGCAAAGTCTCGACTCTGTGAATCTCTTAAAAAGATTTTTTTCCTGCTATAGGTAGATTGGAAGAAGAAAGCTTGAAAGCTCCATATAGAATCAGAATGCGAAGGCATGCTTCCCTTCCACTTTTCCCGAAGAAATCTTGAACACTGAGATAGTTTTTGAGCAGAAGTTAAAGTGATGCCTCCAGGTTCACCAAGGAAAAAAGTGTCTGAATGGGAGAAAAATGGATTAAATATTGCTGCGTAATACCTATTTTTAAAAAGGGAGGAGAAGAAGAAAATTAAGCTCTTTTTTCAGAGGAAGCCAGGCATTAGGATTTGTGATAAAAAACGAAGAATCTTTAAAAAAAAATACTCTGAAAAAATATACATCGAAGTCGAGTAGAAGAGACAGGGATTAGGTCTGAGAGGGGGAAAGGTTACATCAGTTCAAAACTTTCAAGAAGAGCAAAGGAACGACGGAGAACGTGCCTTAAAAACGATGAAAGAGAAAAAAACTGGAAACAACATGTGGCGAACAACTTTCACTGTTCACTTTCACTTATAAATCTGTTGGGCATAACTATATACTTAGTTTGACGGACATTGGTGCAACTCTGAGAAAAATTAAAAATTGATTTAGCACTGATGCCACCACACACGAGAAGAGAAAATTTGGGACGAGCAGGGTTAAGCCGGAGATTGAAGGGGTTACACAGAGTCATACGGGGATACAAGAGAAAGTCGCTGGTGGAAGTG
>JAHZMY010001903.1:0-17711 GCA_027743915.1 Seira sanloemensis | reverse complement strand
TGATTATCCCATAGCATGGTATTGTTATGTCGTTTTATGAATTATGACATGCTTCTTGATCGGGGATTCTTGATACAACGCTCATGTTGCAAAAAAATTATGCTGTTAGGCAAGGCATATTCGTAATATGGCTCCAGTGAGAGCGGAAGATACGGATTTTACTGCGGCGCTTCCGGGAGCACATTGCCATTTCCACCAAAGTCAGCGTCTTTTAAGTTTTGTCATGAAAGCGTATCAGAGAGTCTGTAATAGACATGACTCTGGCGTGATTCCATTTATGCCATTTTATATGCACACAGGCACAGTATGTATGTATATGTAGGTCATAGAGGATATTTGTGTATGTATGACACTGTGAGTAACCAATTAATGAATTTGAAAATAATTATTAGTAATTTCTAAAATATTTTCTTGCTACTGCATTTTAAATATGAAGTAAGTATGTAGGTCTGCGTCTATTGAATTGAAAAGTTTTATTTCTTTAGAGGGCAATAACACAAATTTCATACTTTCACGGTTTCTGACTCGAAGAGATAAATTTCACGGGCGCAACTAAATATATGTGCGAAATGACGAATTACCTTTGTATCAATATCAATGATAAACCGACACCAACAACTAGGTCGATTTCTTTTATTTCTAACGGTTTTGGCAATGAGGATGACATTAAGAGAAACCATCTGCAAAGCCAAGGGACGGCTTGAGTATCATCATCACAGCTCTTTAGTGTCTATTTTCAAAATTCATAATTAACTTTCAAATTCACCTTGATGATGTATTTACCTATAAGGAAGTAGTCACGGACATTGGTTACGCTCTCAGATATGAGTTTTGTATTTCATTATTTGCATAAAAAAGTTTTATGCCTTCGTAACAGGTGTCCCTCAAAAATAAAATCGAATTGGCTGTAAAAAGATGACATGTGATGCGATGGTGATGCGTATCGTCATCCTTAAAAAATTAAACGACGATACAACAGTTGTATGCCGCAGATGGTCAAGACCAACTGCAAGACTCTTCTCTGGTCCTTCCTTACTCTAGCCTAATGCCCGTGATTTGAAAAGATGAGAACTTTTGAAGTTAAGATGTGCCATTTTATCATTCTCCTAATACATTCCCTGCCCCACTCATCGTATTCGACACATCCATTTTCATTTGATTTGTTAGATGACATCATCAAAACAAAACCGCACAAGTTGCATAAAAAATCCGTCGAATTGCACCAATAACCACCATTAAAGCAAAACCACCATTAAATTCCAATAAAAGTTAAAGGAGTTACACATGTGTGCGGCATGCATTTTGGTAAAAAAAAAGCACGATAGCTGGTTTGCCAAGGATGATACCACCTTTTTTCAAGCATGTTTTCCCCAGAATGCTGACACATTAAAGTTTAATGTGCAACATCATAAAGCTCATCCATAGTGTCGAAAATTCCGCTTGCCGAAATGTTCCTTGCTGATTTATCCGCTGCTGAAATGTCCGCTTGCCGAAACTTCCGTGCTGAAATGTCCGTTGCGGAATTGTCAATGCTGAATTGTCCTAAACCCGTGCGCATCATCGTGTTTTCCTCGATGAAGTAATAGCAATAAGTGTGCCTTAATGATAACATAATGATGGGTAACATCCAAGTGTTAAATTACATAATATCAGCAGTTGTAATCTCGTGTAGAGTAAAGTCTTCAGAACATGGAGTGGAAGAGGAATGTGGACTATTTACGAAAAGTAAACCCTTTAATTAAACCCTTGGTAATGAGTCCTGTAAAACACTTATTAGGGAAAAAATCTTTGGAATGCAAAGATTCTTTCAGATTACGAATGTTAGGTAAGAAGGGCATGCGGCGATGTGAAAAGCAGGGCAGAACCTGAAGAAAGGCTCTTACATGATCTTGAAGTTTGAATGCCTCTAAAAAAATCTTCGGAATGCAAAGATTCTTTCAGATTACGAATGTTAGGTAAGAAGGGCATGCGGCGATGTGAAAAGCAGGGCAGAACCTGAAGAAAGGCTCTTACATGATCTTGAAGTTTGAATGCCTCTGCTTGCTCTCAATTCTGAATCAAAATGTGAATTATGTATCAAAAAGTGGGATTTATTATTAGAAAACTTTATATCAAATGTTAATATGGCGAAAATATGTTCAGATGAATGCAATGCATAGCTCCTTGCATCACTATTTTGAAAACAGTGTTAATAGTTTGAAAAAAATTAATCATACATAGGTTTCATGTGTGTGGGGTGTGTGTGATAGAAAATCTTTCATGNATAGTTTGAAAAAAATTAATCATACATAGGTTTCATGTGTGTGGGGTGTGTGTGATAGAAAATCTTTCATGTAGAAAGAAGAACCGTTGCACTTGCACTCACACACTCACTCGCACATTTTAAGCGTTTTCACATGAATGTATGTAGTATAATGCCTACATTTTTATGAAATTCCGGATTTTATTACACGATTTATGTGGGCAATTGTGAGTCGAGGAGCTCTTGAAAGCTCTTTTAATAGTAATTATATGCAATTCATGTAATATCCGTGTCATTTCTGAAACGAGAAGGAGGTTAGATACTGAAATAAGTTGGTTTTGTTTTGGAGACTGCATTATTCAAAGAGGATGAAAGCAGAGAGGTCAACACTTCTTGTGCAAAGAATCAGGCATTTGTAAGGCTTGAAAACAAATAGGTAGCGCACAAGGGGATATCTGCTCCTTGTATGCATGAATGCGTGTTAAATCCTCTTTCATGGGATTACCGACGGATTGAGATAAGAGCCTTTGGTTCCTTCAAATTCCTCATTCATTTCTTAAATGTGATTCTAACTGGGATGTTAGACTTATGGTTGTACGAAGGAAACGGAGCACACTTTGTTACAGAATATATTTTCCCTGGTACACGATGACAAATTGACATTTAGGACTTGTACTCAACAATTCTTATAAAGCATTTTTGTATTTAATAAGAGAAACGATGGCATTATGTTGCACCAACATGGACCGGTAATTTTGGCAATGGTTTGTTACATAAAGCAAAGTAATCATTAAACAAAATATTTCTGCCACAAACGGCTTTAAAAGGTTGGTGATTATGGCACACTGGAAGAAAATGTTAAAAACTTAATCAATTGCGACCCTGCTGACAGTAGCTATTTGACCCATGATTACACATCGTTTTACACATATTTAATTACTTTTATCTACGAATTCTCGTTTAGGACTTGTACTCAACAATTCTTATAAAGCATTTTTGTATTTAATAAGAGAAACGATGGCATTATGTTGCACCAACATAGACCGGTAAATTTGGCAATGGTTTGTTACATAAAGCAAAGTAATCGTTAAACAAAATATTTCTGCCACAAACGGCTTTAAAAAGTTGGTGATTATGGCACACTGGAAGAAAACGTTTAAAACTTAATCAATTGCTACCCTGCTGACAGTAGCTATTTGACCCATGATTACACATCGTTTTACACATATTTAATTACTTTTATCTACGAATTCTCGTTTGAACTGATTATTCAATTGGAAGTATGCAATACTCTACTCTACAGAGAATTATTCACAGTCTATCTAAAATTGTCAAACGTCTTAAACTTTTTGCTAAAATCCTGTGAGGAGACTGATATTCGTCCATAAAACTTTTCTGCTCCCCTTCCCGAGGCATGCCGAGCTGACTGAGGCTAAGGGAATGTATTTACACTATAATCGAGTAAAAATTGCGATAATCCTCGAAAAATTTACTGAGTTCATTAGCATTCTGCACACTTTATTATTGTGCATTGTTTGTAAAAATGAATGAATTGGACATAGGTAATTGCATTGTAACTCTTGTTTCACTTGAGATTTATACTTGGGTTAGAGTATCTATTTTTTTTGAATTGTGTTGGTACAAACATTAATTTTGGCATTTTTGTCCTCAAGAAGAATCCCCTACCTCTTGACTCACAAAATTGAGTACAATGGCTGAAATAAGGCATTGAGAGAAGACGTTCTGGTTGGCTGGGCCCTTTCAGGGTTCCCTTCTCTATTTCAAGTCATTTTGATCTTCCTTCAAAATCATGGAAAGCACTTAAACCTTATCTAATTGAACACATGTACACATTGTATATAGATTCATTTCTTTTTTTAAAATCTTTAAAACGTAACTATTGTTGCTCACATGCATGAAAGCTCTGCATTCTAAAATGTATCTCAAATTCAAAATTAAACCAATTTTGATGAGTGATTTGATTCCATCTTTTCAGGTTGCCAATTTTTTCCAGTCGGAGAATACTTACGCTTCATCAGAGTCCCAGAGAATTTGAGGATAGGGGATAAAGTAGTCACATTAGAAATTCACTCTAAGCATAATTTAACATTAGAATCAATTGATAAGGTAAGATTTTAACCTCATTCGAGTCAAATGTAGTAGACATATCCAATATTCATATTAATGACTTGTAATATTACAAAATTATGTTCAGGGTGATGATGCCAAGTTTTTCGCCATAAATGAACAAGAGTCAAACAAAGTGGACCTTGTATTGGCCCGAAGTCTGGATCACTTCGTCGACCAAGACAGTCCACAAAATATTATGAAATTCAGACTGTGTCTGTTTTCCTGATGGAACAGATAAGGTGAAATATGCTAATTTTATCATAACGATCAATAAAGGTATGCAAAATGTACACTCTAAATGGGTAATCACTAATTACTGACAATTTATCATTTCAGACACCATCGTTCCTACAGTTCACGGTGTACATCGAAGATGTAAATGACCACACGGTGAGAGACTTATGTTATGCAATTCTTTTAAAAAAGCCTTAAAGTTCATTGTACAATCTTTTAATTACTGTTCATTACCATATTTTACCATTTTGTCACAATCAATTTCATGATTTTCAGCCAAAGTTCCTTCACGCCCCGTACTTCGTCACAGTGGAGGAGTTGACACCAGTAGGTCAGTGTGACAATGATCAGAATTTTCGTATTCATAATTTATATTTTGCATAATCATTTCCATCTTTTGAAGTGTCCCTACCTATTTTCACTTTCAAGTGTCAATAATCAATGTGCTACAATATTTCATATATTTTTTTTCAACTTCGTCATTATCATTACATCGCTTATGAATTTTGCGTGCTTAAGCCTTACGCAATTTGCAGAAAACAATATTATTTCTATAATGATAATGATGACAAGAGAAAAGTATTAAGCTACTGCTGTAGCTGCTGTAACTCCGCTTTGTCACGACAAATCGGCATCATTCGAAAATAGGTATCGCCATTATCACATATTAATTGGCACGACACGGCGACGACCTCAAAACAAAATCTTGAAAATTGCAAAGAGACATCATTTACATTGTGTACTATATATAAAAATGGCATCTTTCTCAATTTCCAAAAATTCCAATAGGACTGACAGTGTTTCGAGGAATCAGCGCTGTGGACTTGGACAAGCCGAACACAGCCAATTCTGACGTGGTCTTCTCGATTGTGGATGGGAACGACGATGGGAAGTTCGCATTAGGTAAGACCAAAGTTTTTTAAAAGAAATTTGGGGACGTTTGAATATATGTATATATATAGCAACTCTTTTTCATTATATGTGTGTGCTAATAGTTTGTTTTTTTTCATTAGAGAGTAGTCATAATCCTGCTTTGATTGTCAAGAAAAATCTTGATTATGATCAGGGAGACCATGAGTTCAAACTCAAGATAATGGCTTCGGTAAGTTTAAAGAACAGCAAGAAATGAGAGACAAAATTGAATAATTCTTTTCTTTTTGCAATCGCGAGAGACTCACTCCACCTGCAACAATATAATGCTCCCTCGTGACAGCTCAATGTTCAATATAAAATCACAGTTTGAAACTGAGACTCAAAAGCTGAACACTTTTTTTATAATAGAACCTCCAACTTTATATATTTATTTACGTATAACATGGCATCCTAAATTGTAATTGATCCTTAATATCATGAGGACAATGATACCTCGAGTGAGCCCACCTTTTTCCCTCGACTTTCATTTCTCATCCTTTTCAAATGAATTAAATGACTTTAGAAAAAAGGACTACTGTGATTGAATTAAGTTAATATAATAAAAAGAGCTCGATTACTTGAGCTAAGACAGCCTAAATTGACAGGCATTAAGCCATTATATAAAGAGTACGTTCAGTACTGTGACACAGGATGGGATGTTACCCAACTAATTAAACTTTCTATATTTATTTTACGAATCATCCCTCACCAGGATCGAGGGAATCCGCCCCTTGCCAGCTATTCTTATGTCACCGTTCGGGTCGTCGACAATGATGATCTACCGGTAGCGTTCACAAAGTCCCTGTACCGTACGCAAATCAAAGAGTTCTTCCCATTCACCGTAAGACTTTTTATCATTATTAGCTAATCCTAATTGTCTCCATTTAGGCAAACGTCAAATCATGTCATGTCATAAAACACTAATTGTTTTTCCCATGTTGCACAACTTGGGCCAGTGGAAGTTGTGTAATTCCTCCTGAAAATAATACCAAACCTCTCAAATTGAACCTTTTATTCGCAGTTTCCAAAATTAGAGAGTTGATTTCAGATAATTGTCTTAAATTGCGTCATATATCACAATACACCCTGAGATTTTGATTTTTTTTTTGTAGAATGCAACCATCCACCAAGAAGTAGCTTTCCCGTCGCCCATTCGAGCCTTCGATCAAGATCTAGCAATTAATTCTACTGTGCAATATGACATCATCGCTGGAAACGATGAAGAGTATTTTGAAATTGATCCCAACAATGGGACATTGTTCCTTATCAGAGAGGTTGACAGGGAGTCATTAGCCAGCAGCAAGTTTGACCTGCAACTGCGAGCGAGACAAACTGATGATCCGACCAAGATGGGGCTATGCACGGCGGAAATTGAGATTCTTGATTTGAATGATAATTTGTAAGCAAAATATGAAATGTGAATACACACGTATGACCCATTTTGATATCGAATACGAAATATTACATGCCATGATTTTTTAAAAAAAAAAATTGTTTAGATTTTAGCTTCTGATGCAGACCAGGTAAAAAAATTAATCCATCTCCATATAAATTCAAGGCATGATTATTCATAAACTCCCTTTCCTAACGCCTCCTGTTTTGGCACTTTTACTTGCACAAATCTCAGCATTTCTCTTAAACCAGAGCAAATTTTTTCTGACAAAAGCCACAGCCTGAAAACTCATTTTGCTGCCAATTATAATAGTAGTACTTATGAGTTAAATACGTAATTGCATAAAAATGGATGCTGTTCTCCTACTCTCGTTACTCATTTTTGAGGATTCATTGTATGGCTTTTCATTTTATGCAATATGCAGGGTGAAAACGCAGAGTTCGAGTACAAACTAGAGGATAAAACGAAAGCATTTCAAATTGACGCTAAAACGGGCTGGCTCACTGTTCGAGACCAATCTCAGCTGGACCGTGAGAAGACAACGTCCATCGCCTTACGTATTGTGGCGGACGAGAAGACGCCAAACGTGGCGTTTGGCACTAGTAAAAGTTTTGCTATTGTTGAAGTCTACTTGCTCGATGCAAACGATGCCAATCGTAAGTTGTTAATTTGCAATATAAAGTTAAAAAACAGTTTATGCAAAAATGCCAAATCTTTCGCGATTTACCTACAGCAAGTTTCAATACCTACTTACTAAAATACAAGTAGTTAAGTGTAGAAGGAGAGGGGGATAATTTTTTAGTGATATCGTAAAAATGCGACTTTATTACTCTGTCAATGAAGTGTAACGAAGTGGAACAGTGATTGACTGTTCTTAAGCAGCACAGAATGAAAAATTGAGCATCCTCCTTCTCCTGAGATAAAAAATAGTATTTTTAAAATATAAAATTTCCTCTTGTTTTATTGCAGCGACATTCATCCCATCGAATCTGTACAAGTTTCAAGTTACCATTGACTCAGAGATTGGGTCAGTGGTCGGCCAGGTATGAAAATGCAGCATACACTTACTTATGTACATATGTATGTATATATATATATGCACGCCTACCCAGTAAAATTGTGAACAAGCAATAAACCTTGTGTATAATGCTTAATCATCTTACTTTTTTGCTATTTCTAATCGGATTATACATTTGAAAAAGAAAAAATTCCCATGCATCAGCTAATCTTTTCTCTCCCAGCTTTCTTATCGAGCAGTAAATACATTAGTTAATCTACTTATAATTTCTATATCCCAGGTTCAAGCTGAGGATCCTGACCTTGGTGGAAATGGCGAGATAGTTTACGAGATCCAAAAACCCAATTCGACTAATGACGAGCTGCCGTTTGATATAGATCCGAAAAATGGGTACATCTTTCTTCTCGAGAGACCACTGCCAAAGCTGCAGTACACTCTGCTTGTCGAAGCCTCAGATCAGCCGAGTAACCCAAGCGAGCGTAGATACTCTCTGGCGGTCGTCCAAATTGACGTGGTGAAGGCAGGCGCTGCACACACGCCCGAGTTTATTGGTTCCCCTTACGAGTTCTGGGTTGGCACTCATGTCGGTGTGGGGACGAGTGTTGGACAGGTCAAAGTTAACCACTTGGATCCCAAATACACTGTTTACGATCTGCTGCACAGCTACTACGAAGGTGTGCCTTTTGCCATTGAAGAGAGGACGGGTATTATCGCCGTGGTTGATGAACTTCTCAAGTATAGCAGAACCACGTATGAATTTGAAGCGTACGTCACGGACAGTAGACACACACTCACGACCAATGTAACGATTCATGTTGTGGATCCCATGGAGAGTGTCTCGGAGACGCGGAGGGACCCATTGCAACTCAAGGTGATGGAAAATGTGGGAGGGGCGGTAGTCGCCAATTTACGCTCCTTGCTCCAAGACAGTTTAAGGGATGCGAGGGCGACAGAGTTTCTGCTCGCAAATTACGAAGCAAGGGACAAGTTTGCGATAAGCGCTGATGGAACGATATACACTCTGAAGCCGTTGGATAGAGAAGAGAAGGATCAGCATTTGCTGACCGTCATTTCACAGAGTCGGGGGATTATTCAAGGGCAAGGAGTGTATGAGATACATGTCCAGGTGATGGATGAGAATGATAATGCTCCAAAGTTTGACAGGCAGGTTTATGAAGGGCACGTGAGAGAAAACTCGAATCCGGGAACTCCTCTCCAGTGAGTATTATTATATGTATGATTAGATCATGCAGAGTTTCACTTTGCCCCAGAAGCTAAAAGAAAGTTGTGCTCTTGTAGAATGGAGTACCCAATCAGGGTAATTGACCCGGATGAAGGCTCCCACGCTGAATTTAGAGTTGAGCTTAAAGGGGAAGGGGCAGACAGGTTCAGAATTGATTCCAAGAGTGGCAAGATTTTTGTTGGCAACACTGCGCTTGACAGGGAAGAGCAACCCCAGTACAACCTAAAGCTTATAGCGATTGACAGAGGCAATCTGACTAGTACAGCACAACTTAACATTTTCGTTCTTGATACAAATGATAACCCGTAAGTCACTTTTCGATATTTGCATAGATCGTCTACTCATATCCATGTCAGAGTACATATCTAGAGCTCATTGTGTTTATTACAGCCCAATTTTCCTCCAAAACATCGTGTTGGATCCACCTGATCTTGACACATCTACCGGTCCACGTGAATTTCTTCGTTCGAGCGCATCTCAACCCGTGTCAGTAGAAATCAGTCATGCAGAGCCCATCGTCATACCTGAAACGGTTGCAGTTGGGAGTCGCATAGCTCGCGTTCTGGCAAGTGACCGTGACACTGGCGACAATGGAAAAATTTTCTACAGGATTGTGTCGGAAAATAGAAATGCCATCGGAGAAAAAATAACTTACTTGACTGACAAGCAGTTTCTTTTCAGTAGAAACAAAGATAAGCATTTTATGATTGATAGAGGCACAGGAGAAATTAGCGTTGCAAAACCCTTAAAGCCTGATACGGAGTACGCGCTCAACATTTCTGCATCAGATAGAGGTGGCTTGAGAACTCATACTGGCATAAGGATAATTGTTCGAGATGTGAATGACCACGCACCAAAATTCGATAAGCCGTGGTACGCATTCGAGCTGTTAGAGGGGACTTACATCCGAGGAGAGATTGGGAAAGTCACCGCAAAGGACGGAGATAACGGGAATAATGGCGAGGTGACCTATTCTCTCCAGTTGAAGCATGCAAACGAGACAAACCTCCCGTTTCAGATTGACCCGGCCACAGGGATGATTTACGTCGAAGGAGACATTGATCGCGAGAATAGGACCAAGTACAGCTTCTCAGCAGTGGCAACAGACGCCGGTAGTCCCCCAATGGACTCAGTCGTTGATGTCGACGTGAATGTCTTAGACGTAAGTTCATACTTCTAAAATCCAGAGAGAAAATGAGACGAACAATAATAAAAAGAAATCATGACAAGGCAATAATTAAAGTGAGAAATGCATTAGGAAATAGACTAAAACAGAAATCACATTCACTTTTACTTACAGATAAACGACAATGCACCCAAATTTCATGGCTACGTGAGCGCAGAGCAAGTGAGGAAAGGCAAAGTCATTCCGATTTATAGAGCGTCAGTGAAAGAGACAATCATGCCGGGCTCCTTCATAACCAAAGTGTTTGCCAACGACTCAGACTCTGTCTCAAACGGAAACGGCTTGGTTCTCTTTCACTTGGGCAGCAACCATCGCGAGTTCCACATTGACTCCAAAAATGGCACAATCACCACTCTCACTCATTTGGATTATGAGGTGCAAAAGGAGTACAATGTGAGTGTCGTCGCGTCAGACTTGGGAAAGCCAAGTTTGAGCTCGACAGCATGGGTACTGGTCCGTATACTGAGTGACAGGGATGGCGCTCAAAGAAGACTCGACAATGACAGAATGTTCAGCCAAGAGGTGTACACCTTCAACATTCCTCATAATTTCACAACTCCCCACTTCCTCACCAGAATGAACGTCACTGACAAGTACAAAGGCTACCCAACCGAGTTTCACTTGTTTGGTGGGGAGAAAATCATTAATAGCTTCAGGATAGGACCAAAGACGGGTGAGATCTATGTGATTGAAGGACTGGAGCATGGGGTGACTTACGACATGCTAGTGAGGGGATTTAATCCCCAACAACCCAGAGGGTTTGACACTAGACAGAACAGCCAAGTTTCCGACAGATATTTAGGTAAAGCGTGTTTGTCTATAACATAAAACTTTTAACTAAAACTGCTAATTAAAGACTATAACAATTTCTCTTTCTAATGCAGAGCATAATGAAGCTCTTATCAGGGTAGAACTGCTTGTACCCCCACCATCTCCTCTACCATCACCTCCGTCCCTCTACCCCTCGTACAAGTCACCCCCGCCAAGAAATCGACTACTGACCTCCTCCTCGTCCACAATCGCCAGCACCGAACTGCCCACAGTAATCATCCAGACCACGACTGAGCCCCCGTCCACGACACGGATTCCGAAATTTACTTCCACAACCATTTTCACGCGAACAATCTCCACACTGAGACCAACAAGACGAAGCTCCACAACGTCCACCACCACCACTTCAACAAAGGCGCCACCACTTCTCATCATGTCCTCATCGGACCTGACAACATCTTCGAGTGGAGAAGAGTTGCCAACCGATAAGCCAAATAGTATTTCCGACTTGACAAAAAAGTCTCATCACAAGCATTCATACTTCCTCGCGGGAGAGATTGCAGTGCTCACCCTGTCCTGTATCATATTCCTGGGTGGACTGATCGCCGCGGTGAGTGTGGCCTGCATCAGGAAAAAGCGGCGCCATGCCGGCCGACCATCAGGACGTCCCATGTCCCACATCTCCGCAATTCCTGTAGAGCTTCGAATGCCCAAAAATAGCCGAGGTGGGATTGGCAACGCTCCGCCGAGACCCCTCATATTTCCCATGGCTCTGCCAGGTGAGCCACCACAAACCGACAGTAGTGATAACACAAGCGAGACTTATACTGACACCGCGGATGTTGCACCTGTTCAACAGAGAGTAACATCCCACGCCGCCAGAGCCGCTGGACTGCCGACGTGTCCAGACTGCGGCAAGTTTAGAAAGCCCCCTGGCGTCCCGAACCCTGGAGGTCCTCAAAATCCACAAAACAGTGCGTTCCGAGGTCCCAGTCGAAACTCCAGGGAGAATAAAAATCCAGGGAAGCGTCATCCCATGGAAATATCGTTACCCTCGAGTACTGACTCCGGCATTGACGGTTCCGATGGTCAATGCACATGTTGCCAGTCCCACAATAACCCCAGCAGTAGCAATAATGCAGTAGATAATAGGTCAGTGCACTTCCTCACTCAATTATTCAACAATACGTAAGTTTATCTATACATTTTTCTCATATAAATTCATGATTGGGACGTAGCGAGCATTTTGATGATGACAGTCTAATGCCTCACCGAAATGATCACAGGAAACCAACAGTTCAGAAGAGTTTCAGGAAGAAGCAGCGAGGACCTGGCGGCCAGCAACCACCTTTCCCACCGGTGCCTCCGCCAAACAATGGGAGGACAGGGGGATCTGCGGCTCATGGTCCCTCCAGCTTCGGCAATAGGATGCAAGACCGATTTGTCATTCTTTAAAGAACTTTGTTTAGTGACCATATTAAAATTTAATTTTGTCATAATCGATATTTAAAACTATGCAATTCATGTAGTATTTTAAGTGATACAAGTGTACTGACTACATATATTTCATTACAAAGTAAGTTGGAACTCCTGCTAGCCTGCAACTTGTAAAAGACAATTGTATTTTTATTACCATTTTCTCATGTAAAATTTTGTGAATAGAATAATACGTTGACTGTATATATCGCAAAAGTATTTGAGTAGATTATATTTTATATGCACTTGAATTTCGGGGAGAGTATTTTATTTTTGGTCCGTACGTTATGCATTCCATATCCAGTAGGATAAGAGGTGAGTATTAGATAAAGAGGTGAAATGGTGACTGGACTTTATACTGTATTTACAAATTATTACGACGATCACGATCGTGTAACAAAAGAGTCTAACAATTATGTACTACAATAAGCTAGTAATAATATATCAAGGTTTTGCAAGTAATTTAATCAACTAATCTAGAACATCGCAATGCGCTCATGACACTGGTTCATTAAATATGTAAATTGTATAAATCATAATCTTTTTCGGACCGACTCAATAAATAATCATCTTTAAAGAACACATTTGCTATTACATCCTTTGCTTTAACTTTGGGTGTGCCTGAGACCGATGTTGTGAAAATACTTGAATACTAAATAGACTTGAAGAATTACCTGGAGAGAAGATTTAACACATATTATCGTATTTGGTTTTTGTGAAATATCTGAGATAGTGCTGCTTGAAAGAAAGTAATGGGAAACGAAAACTCTATATGAGCATTGAGAAAGAATATGTGTATGTATAAAATCATTACCTACTCTAAAAGAATGCTGGAAACATTGAACACGAGGAAATCTTGCACCAGAAATGCAGAAATTTTCTGAAGTTTGGAATGTGTAAGTTGTAAAAACTACGAAAATGCTAACGATAAGTAATCGTACTTCTGGGCGTAAAAAAAGCAACAAGGCCAGAAATATACCATATTAATGGAATGAACTTTTTCTATGCATAAAGTTTTAAAACTCAAAGTCTGCAGTTTATTATCTCACCTCTTCAAAATCTATAAACAAGTATGAAAGAATAGGTCCGAGTCTTTCGGAGATGAAAAGTACCAATTCTTATGCGTTTTGATCCAATGTAGGGAGGAATGGTAATTTGGAGCTGTTAATTCTCATTCTTTTCTGATATCTATTGCATAGTACAATAATATTCAAAATTTGTTTCGTATTGGCAAAGTTTGTCTTCCAAGCCTTGTTTGTAAAGAACAAGATAAGCCTGCATCGTAACACACTGGAAAAGATCTAAAGATTATTAATTAATATCGTGCATACTAGCCTAAAAATATTGGTGAGCATATAAATTTTATGGAAAGTCAATTTTTTACGAAAGCTTCCTAGTTGGAAACTTGAAAATACATCTTTTTTCATAAACTTTCTCTTTTAAATATAATTTTGTGGACATGCTTTAAACTTTATCAAAAATGTGTATATATTCTACAAAGTCTAATAGAGCTCTCATTTCAATTTCATTGCTCTTGATTGAGTCTTGATCAACGAAAAAGCTCAAGTTTAACTTCAGCTCTGCCCAAAACTCCTCTTCATTGAAAAATCCAAGGTTTGTTATATTTGAACAGAGGAAGTGTTTAGCCTACACGTTATCGTTCATTTTTTCCTTCCAAAGCGAGTCTCATCAACACAACGAATACCAAGTCTCATCAGAAGCATAAGCCATAAGCGTGCATACTATGCATACTTTCATTATTACCACAGAATGCACATACCAGCTTCCTCCTCGTTCCGTGCGAATGCGATATCAAAATGTCTATATATACCAGAAAAGACGATCGTATTGGGAAAGAGTGGCAGAGGTGGTGGTGAGTGAGAAGGGAAATGTGTTTGTGGATTATTAGTCTAGTGAGTAAAGGAAACTAGCTCTCTGTACCTACATAATATTCATCTGAATAGAACACATATACCTACCAAGTATTATTAAAGCACCACCATACTTACATTTCACCTAGACATTAGATTTCCATTTACACACTTCTCCCCTGCATACGCACGCAATAAATGACCAAAAGCCAGGGAATAGACCATCCCTGCCAGTCCTCGCTGACCAAGTCCTAGCTTATGTATTAAATTTCTGAAATTTACCAATTTTCCTGTGAAGCACAAATCATTTCTCCTTATCTCCTGCAAAAAAAAGCTCGGCCTGGAAGGAGGCAGGAAGAATACCTTATAATTTTCCTCTCATTTCCCAAAAATTGGCTCAACTGAAGAGGATTTTTGTGCATAAAAGTTTCAGCTTTTCGTACGCACAGGAGACGAGGAAACGAGGAATAGCGTAAACGTATCTAATGTACAAAAAGCAACTCTCTCTCGTCTCCCCTTTTCTACTCCGCACAGCCCATTTTCATCGTTTATCTTTTGAGCTGAAAGCTGTTGTTACAGCGGTTGTAAAAGCCCCCACTGTACAATGTTTGTTGCCTGTTGGTAAGGAAGACAAAAATTGCTTTTTTCCTACAGTATTCCATTTTGATTCTTTTTATACCATTGAGCCATCCTTTTGTCCATCATAACTAAAACTTGGACATTACAGGGAAAACTTTTTTCCTTGATTGGCATTCGCATCAAAATCATTATGAAATTAAAAGCAGAAGAAAAATATTTCATTTTTGAGTTTACCAAGTTCAAGGTGGTGACATAAAGTAAAACCAGACAGTCGATTGGTACAAGTCAGGAAAAGATTAAGTAGGCATAAAAAGTTTTCCCTTGCACATCTTTCGACCTCTTCTAGATCAGAATGGACTATTAGGCTAGAACAGTGGCCACTAATAATTCTTTTGCGAAAATGAAGCCCAGTGGTAGATACGCACAACACGCATTAAAGCATACAACAGTATAGGTAGTACCTTAGCATAATCAAGTTAATGACCCCCTGAGGTAGCCCTTATTGTGTGCTGTGTGCCACATCAAACACACATTTTTTCTCAAGATTTTAGTATTTTTTCTTGACACTGTGGTCTTTTTAAAGTGAAGTACTCACTCACTTAAGGCTGCCTCATGCATACCTTGTGACAAAATTAAAGCAGTAAATACAATAGACCCCCCTGCGCAGTAGATACACCCTATTGAATAAACTAAGCTCATGTAATTTGATATTTGTTCACATTTAGTTTCAAATCGCAATTTCCTCATGTACTCCTGTACGTATGCAAAGACTTGATAAAATCCTTCTACACACGTCTCCCCTCACGTAATGTTTCGTATTCTCACAGAAAATTCATTCAAGGAAAAGTGTGCAATGCAATGAATATGCTCTCTTCTTATTAAAAACAAGGTGGTGTGATAGTGCTCTGCTTGCTGTTCTATACGGTCTCAATTTGACTGAAATACACTTCTCGTTAACACAAAAGTAACTGTACCCTACTTTAATGCATTACATACGGCCATTCTTCTGCGCTGATTACAGTCCAAATAAAAAATCTTGTGTGCTATCTACACTCTACGTGCAATACCCAAGGTAGAGATATTTTCGAATAAAGTACTTGTTTTCGCTGTGATTGTGTAAAGGCTTTTTTAATTGAAAATAGGAACAATGAACTGTGAGTAAATATTGGATATTGTAGAGTGGACTACAATGTGTTTCCCCACAAAACTAAATTTACAATGTTTAAATGACCGAAAAGTAAAGCACGATGTAAATGATCCATAAGCATGTTCCATCTTCATCACAGAATCTTCAAGAGATAATAATGAATAGTGTACAGTGAATGTGATAGAGCGTCCTGTATTACTACGAATGAATCATTTTTTTCCCTTCTTGACTTCTTCCAGTTTTTCTACGTGGAACGCACACACAAGGTATGGGACAAACTGCGTAAGATTCTGGTCAAGGTATTCCAAACAAGTTTGGCTTTCCAAATAATGCATCAAGCATACATATGTAGATTGTACAAAAAATAATCTTGGCCATCGCTCATTATTGCATCATGGGAGAAGATGTGAATGACTGTGGGTCTCATTTTTTGTAGATAAAGCCAGGTGCGTGTGTGTAGGAGAGTCCGATGAACAAACCAGGAAGGACAACGCACGCTACGTGAAGGGGAAAAGAGTAGTCCGAGAAATATATTAACTTCCAACTCTCGAAAAGGACATGATACCACTCTGGACATAGTTAGCAAAATGAGTTTTATGTGAAGACCTACATTCTACCTCCGTATTTCCAGGATACTTATTAAAGTATGGAAAATGCACGTGAAAACGTGTGCAGGAGCTCTTCCGTAATTCCATACCTAAGATTAATTAAGGCAAATCCATGGGGAGTGGGAAAAAGTGCAATGAAGTAGATAAGCTTTTTGGAATGAAGAACTTTGATTTTAAAGTGGAATGAGGTTTAGAGGAAAGAAAAGAAGAGGAAAAGCTTAAGCTTTGCCTACACTTGAGCTCAGAAATTTGCTGAGACGTTGCAGAAAAATAAGTAGATTTAGGAAACGATTTATCTTCCATTTTCTCCTCCAAAGAAAAGGACACTCGCGTTCAATGCCGGACGGGAAGAGGAGCTCATTACGTAAGACTCAATTTAAAAAAACCAAAATCAAAGGCGAAGCCCTTATATTGGATTTTCGATTGAAATTTAGCCCCGGAAGGTGAGACTGAAGGTGTGAACTGCTTCTACAATGATGAGGACATACAGAATTCGAACAATGCGACAAAGAGGCTTCCCCTCAATCTGAATACCAGAGGATACCATACCCTCAACGAGAGGCTACTCAAAGCAATGGTGGCAAATGTAAGGGAATCATTCTTTTCGTAGCCGCTGTATGCGACATGTCTCATAAAGCATTTTTCACAATATCTCGTTTAATCAAATTAATTAGGATACATTTGAATAGCAAGTCCAAGAGCGATGAATGCTAGTAGGATTATTCAGATATTGAATATAAAATAAGAGCAGCGACACTCAAGTTCTAAAACTGTATTACTCACTTTGCTCTCACACTGACTTTCTTAAAACATGATTTTGGAATAAATTATTTTCATTTAGATTGTAAAAAGCAATTAGAATTTCTAAATTGACTGACAGAGAAAGATCAGACTGACAATG
>JAHZMY010001902.1:0-11755 GCA_027743915.1 Seira sanloemensis | reverse complement strand
CCTCCAATTCCATAACCACATATTTATTTACCAGTCTTTGTGTTTAGAGACTCATTACAAGGAGCTCATTGGAATGGAGCAATTTTGCTGGAGGTGGATCTCGCATATAGTCGGTTCCAGAGAAAATAAACTTTCTCCTGATTATAGCAGGTCATGCATGCTCAGCACAACACAAAGGACATATTGTTTAAAAAATAATTGCGTTTTAGTTGTAACCGCTCACAGTGAAATGGTTACTACTTCTTGTCAGTATATGACTATAATGTATTGCTCTCTAGCCTCAAAGTTTACTTTAAGTCTTAATGTCAGGTAGAAACACTTTAATGACATGCATTGAGCCGGTGAAAATTTCATTTAAGGTGGATGTATGCATAATGATGAAATACAATGTGGTCATGTCGTGGCATTATTTTATGAAGAGACTTGAGCTGTATAGTGTATAGTGTAATCATTAGAATATTACCGCTCCAAGGTTACGTTTGTATTGGAAAAATGAAAAATAAATTGAAAGCCTCGAGCTTCGTGTTTCTTTCTCTCGACAAGGAGAAAAACTTACTCCTATTTACATTGGCTTTCGAAAATTATCATTGCACTTCAAAATGAATTTTTCACTCGCTCTTGTACCATCTTCACTAGTACTCAGGTTGTTTTACATAAAACTCTCCAAAGCTATGGAGGGTTGTTAAAACTCGGGATTTGTCATTGGCATTGTGACAATTACATGCGGAACGTTATGAACTCAACTGTAGACGTTTTCGGGGCAAGTAGTATGCGCAATAGTTTGCAAGTACTGGACCTACTCACGACATGTCTTTCAGAACATGAGAGTTTATTTTAAAGTTTCCTCTGGCCCTTGAGAGCATTTAATAGAATAATGTCAAGAGAATACAAGAATAATCACTCAAGAAATGTAAGAAATTGTCGATACACGAACAGGACTTTTGGAACAAGTATCATCAACCTAAAACTTTAATATTGTCGTGTAAATCAAAAACGATGATAGAGGAATTGCTGAAATAGAATTCGATGCACCAAAAATCTAGCGACGTTGACTTGATAATGCGTAATAATAGAAAAGGCCATGTTTTCTAGCGAAACATTTTTTACATATCGTCCGTATGATTTGCCGAAGCCTTAATTCATTTTTACACAAACTCGCATAAGCCATAATTCATTTTTTTGCAAACTCGCAACTCGCATAAGCCTTAATTCACTTTTGGGGCAATTTAAACTCCGATTGCATCGAGATTCATCGTAAAATTTCGAGTAAAGTGATATATAGCACTAGCACTACTATATTTCTATGCGAGAAAAGGAAGAAATTAATTGTTGAAAACATGCCATGAAATTTTACGCATGAAAATTCATGTGTATTTACAAATACATCGCCGACATTATTTGTACCTATATATTTGCAAATGTTTCAAATCTTCCTGAACATTGTGACATATGAAATACTTGTTGTCTCCAGCTACTTGCATTTTTATTTGAATTTTCAAAAATAGCTTAAATTTTTTAGCCTGCAGTAAAATCCTTTTTTCTAAAAAGGCTGTTTTGGAATAAAGCTTATACGAGTGTGCATAAAGATGAATTAGGGCATTTGCATTTCGTATAAAAATTAATTTGGGCTTTTGCGAGTTTACATAAAAATGAATTGAGGCTTCGGCAAATCATACTGTCGATATGCATTGTCTGCTGAAAACTATCCCGTTCTTTTATTACCATGAGTGTTTCTATGTAAATGACACGTTATTTTTTTCCTTGAGCGAGTCACCGTTTTGTGTAGTTGTTGGCGTGGGATTTTGCCCGAGTATTTTTCCAGGAGGGCGTAAATAAATCCTCTACTGCCTCAATGCGAATTTGCATGTGTCATCAATACCATACAGTTTCTGCATAGGAATAATGCGAATGATATGACAATTTGGCAGTTAAAATGTTCACATGAGATTCCATGCAAACTGAGGTGATTACATGCAGTATGGTTGATAAACATGCAGCAGGCTTATTGCTCTTTTATTGCTCGTTAGCTAGACCAACTGGCTATGCTATTGCTGCAGTAATGGTTGAAAATAGTAGGATGAATGTAAGAGACAAACCTAAAGTCAACACACCTAATCAAACGTCTTTCTCCACTTTCTAATGATAGCTAGAAATAACATGATATTGTCATAGCATTGCTTCGAAACTTAGAGATAGCTGCAGTCATAAATGCTTATGTGTACATATGAAAGTATCCATATCATTCAGAATTTGGTAGTAGCAATTTTTGCAGGTGCAGGAAATCGAGCCTATAAAAAGTTTTACATATGTACATAGTTGCTGCTGCATATACACATACGCTAACTTTCATCGTCTCATGAAATTACGGCTGTCCCATCAAAGAAACAACCTGAAGGCTCGATAAGAATTCAAGGTCTAGATCGCAAAATTCTGCATGTCATTGAAGATAGTATCCTTCATCTTGATGCATTCATTTTTAAGAACTAATAATGTTGCTAAGGTTAAAGTTTAAGCAATTGCTACACTTATTCCTTGGAACTTTAAGGCATATAAAATTAAAATAAGTAATCATTACATAGGCATGCTTTCTCAGACTTTAATTCAAGAAAGAAATCAAACTCGGATTCCCTTGCTTTAATTAAATTTGTCCAGTTAATCCTTGCATTAGAATTAGTTTTCGTTGATAGTGGAGAGTGAATCTTGCAACATTTTATTACAATGTTTTTGATGTCCTATTATTCCTGCAACAAATATACACTATAGTTTCACGTATAACAAAATAGACTGCCAAATTGTGCAAATTTTTAATTTCTTCTTTTCGTTGCGTGTTGATTCTCGACACATATTCTTCTGCAATGGGATAACAGCAATTACAAGCTCTTCAAGTGGCCCGTAGTCAAGTAGGTGCCCTGATTCTAACTTTTAATTTTAGCCCAATCCGGGTTACTACAATTTAGGAACAATATATTCACATGTAATACAATATTAAAAGGTGAAGAATTCTGTTCTTCTGTGTTATTATTTATTACCACATTTTCAATTACTATTAAGGTTGCAAATAAAATATGAACTTGTTCGTACTTCAGAAACACTATAATTCTTTCCATTCTGGTAAATGTGAGTTAAGGGGTCTTTACCAGACTTTAAGCCAAAAGAAATTGCTGCTTCCATGGGAAAAGCTACCATCCCATTTCTTTATATGTATAAATTGATACAAAAAGGAAAAGATTTTTTAATACTTTGGCAAGAAAATATTCCGACCGAATTTACTTATCCGCCAAACGCTTGGGGCTGCTGCTGCTACCGTTCGGCCGTTTTTCTGCTTCATGTATAAGCAAATACGTACATATTTTGTAAATGCCGATGCATATTTTTATTGGTTTTGTATGCGGCTCCCGAAGACTTGAGATTCATTTTTTTTACCGTGGATCAGAGAAATCATATTAGTCTGATATGAAATATTTATTGAGATGAAACATAAACTCCGATACGTAGAAATGCTCCTTCTATTTTTATGTAGCCAGCTTGACTAGATTAAAAATCACGAATCATTGACCCCTTCATAAACACGAAACAGGCAAAGACTAGGCCAAAATTGCCAAACTGTCCCTTCCAATTTGATTGAGTAAAAGTATTGCAGGTATTATTGGCATTTTGTATCAGTATCACGGAAGAGAAAAGCATGATGATAGGCTCCAGAAAAAAACTATTGATTTTCCTCGTATTTCAAATAGAGGCCATAATTATGCATGCTACCGCTGATTGAAAGTGTTTATGCTCACTCACGCTGCTGCACGCTTTGCATTTTTTGCGAGTGTATCAAAAAAAGACAGTAAATAATGTTTTCTTCTTACGAGACTGATGTCTTGAATCCTCGAAAGCGGAATGGTGTGTATGATGTTCTTGGGCGGATTTTCTGTCAAAACGATTGACTTATCCATTAGAATGACGTAGCTTGGTAAAAGAGCGCCCTTGTTGTCCCACATGCACATTTCATAGTACCTGAAAAGGAATAAGGAAGAGATCGGTTGCAACTCATTTTTGCAGAGTAAAATGATATTCTAACTGGCATTACTTGCAGTGTCATTGGCCTCCAAATGGCGATAATAATTTAAGATTAGAGATTTGTCGGAGAACAAATTTTTAATACTCTGAATTTTGACATCAAAATTTTATTCCTGTATTATCGGAATGTTTGCCACTTTTGACATAAACAAATATGAGTATCTAAATCTTGCATAAAATACTTGCATGTGAATTAAAAACGCTAAAAGCCAAGCGCTGCAGCACGAAAAAGTTTCATGATATCATCACTTTTTAATATTACGCCGTCATTTTTCCTTTTCTCTGCGGCACAAAAAATTTGAGACAATTTCGCAAAGAGTGCTTAAGTCCCAGTACCGTCTCGGAAATGACCCTCTTTCATAACTTAAATACGAGCACCCCTTTTGTTATAATATGTAAATGAACATTGGCTTGTTACAGGGGAAAGGTGATTTTCTCCTCGTTTTCTTTATCGTTGTGAGTATGTCCCGTAGAATAATATACTTGTGTAACTGAAATAATATGGACAATATATGTATGGAGTGTTAAAATGGGTCGAGTGCTTGTGGAGCTATGATGAAAATCAAAACCTTGCAAAATCAAGCTTGTGAGCAGGGTATATGTAATGCAAGAGTACGGACTTTTGCTGAGATATACAAACTACAGACCAATTCCTTCTTTTTATTTTTTCTTTCATCTGAGTATAAAAACGGTAGGATATGAAAAAAGCGGTGATTTTGACCTAATTCCTTCTTTTTGTTTTTTCTTTCATCTGAGTATAAAAACGGTAGGATATGAAAAAAGCGGTGATTTTGACCACAAATGCATACGAGTCTGTCACGCAAACCATTAAAGAAATAATAACAATAAGGAAAAGGGTGATGATTTCAAAATAATTTGAATAAAAAAGCATTGGGCAACAGAAGAAGAAATACATGATCACCCGAGGGGAACATTATATATATTATGCTCGCGTCGATTCCTGTGCCTAGAAATATTAGCGTTTGGCTGTTTGCAAAGCAGGGAAAAATAGAACTTTCACTTTATTCTGATGCTATTGAGAGACCTCGAAGAAACTGAAGGGGAAAGTGAGTGTAGGTTAGGTATGTGGTGAGCAAATGTCAAGACTCGAGAGAAAATTTGTGCAAGAACTGCACCTTGCTTGGAACGTTTCCAGCTCACATATTTTTATGCAATCATATGAGCAATGTAAAAATATCTGTTACACTGATTATGCATATAAAATCAGGTCAACAGTCAGGACTCTAAGCTTATTAAACCAGTTTTCTTGGGTGTCTCACCTTTCCCCACAACATTTCATAAGAAGAGAAGCACAACCTTTGATAAATTTGGAATACGGACGAAAAGGTTCCTTGTAATATATTATAATATTCTAGCTTATTTTTAGGACAATTCTGCTTCTCATTAGCGTTATGTAATAAGTACAATATCCTTTTAATAATTGAAGCAAAGAAACGGGTGGTACGTTATCACGAATCGTACTGCACTTGTACTACTACTTGTCCATTAACCATCTTGCTTGCCTTCTACACAAATCTCAAACCTTTTTTAAGTATTACTTTAGAAATCAGTAATAAATTGTGTGACAAACCTTGTTACTCCAAGGTCGAAAACGCTGAGATGTCGACGAATAAAGCTTTCTACTTTACTCTTTCTCCACTTTCCTGGATTCCCACGATCCATCGTTACCCCTGTTTACAGTCGTTTTGCACAAGTTTGAATGGACAATGAAGTCGTCATATGAAAAGGAGAATTTCTTTAGACACGTGTACGACTGTCAGATGTCCGAAGAGGAAAATCATGATGAAATCCTACAAATCTGCTTGACACGCTTCACTGTTACTAATGCCAATCATTCGTGGTTGTAATAAACAACAATTTGCAAATTCGATTAGCTTTTGGGGACTAGATTTATTAAAGATTAAACTAAGAGAGACTAGATTCTACCGAAATGGGGCATCGTGCGAACTTTCCAACTTAAAGGGCCAGCTAGAGTACGTGGCAACCTCCAGTGCTCTACTGATTGCTGTCAATGGTGTGACTGGAAAAGTGTTGGAAATTCAGCTGTCGCCTCCGCTCTTATACCGTTCTTCCTCTAGAGCTGGGTTGCCCAAGTTCACTAGCACAGCAGGTCTCCGCTGGAAGTAGAGTGGAGAAAGCATGGAGAAATGCTGGAGACGAAGAAGGTTATGCTTTTCTTTTAGGTATGGTGTGCTGGCTTGCCCAAGTTCACTAGCACAGCAGGTCTCCGCTGGAAGTAGAGTGGAGAAAGCATGGAGAAATGCTGGAGACGAAGAAGGTTATGCTTTTCTTTTTAGGTATGGTGAGTGGCCGTAAGCAAAACCCACAGACTTATGAAAACTCTTCAGTGAGTAAATAATAAAAGTAAAGAAAACCGGACTGAGCTGACTGAGCATTCTTGAAATTCCACTCTGTATCAACACCAGTGGCAGCAGACATCGACCGTTACTTGTTCATGCTGCAACACATCAAAGTGCGCCTCGTGCTAGTAACCTGTGGATGAAGCAAAGGAAACCTTCTTCGTGGATGGAGGAATAAATAAATGCTCGTAAAAGACCAGCCTACAGTTAACTTTTTAATTATTGTTTATTGCTGTCAGTATCAGTATCGATTTCATTATATTTTGATCATCCTGTCCTTTAGCAGCTCCTGTAGTAGGCGTCTCGTGGACTGCCTGCAAAAACCAGAAAGTCGTGGTAAGCAATAAGAATGCAAAGTTTGGTAGAACAAAGGCATCTAAATATAACTTGGCTACGATACCTCATGTTTGGTGGAAATACATCAGAGTCGTACATGACGTACAATTGAACATGGGAGAATTTGATGGCGTGGCATCTGTGATATTCTGAAGACCAGTAGCATTCTTGAGCCTTGTGAAATACTGGCTCTTGATCTAAAAGTAAAATGCCAGCGGCACATAATGGAACTCGTAAGGGCACAAGACTCATAATGAGTTTTTTGTAGATTTCAATTGCACACTTCAATACTACCTTTGGCGTCTGGGTGTGCGGGTGACGTGAAGGATGGCGTTGTACTTTTGTTCCAGGGGAAGACGGAGCCAACAGTGTTCCGATAAAACGTACGGAGCAAGTCTAGCTTATGTTTTGCTGTGAGGGCATCATTTGGTCGATCCGGGAAAATTGAAAACGCGGCGCGCTCTTTCTCCAAGTTTACCACTAGAAAGCTTCAAAGATACATATTTTTGTTTTCAGTTTTAGATTAGGTATATTTAAGCTTTAAAAAAATTATGTACGTAATCAGTTTGAAAGAGCTTACGCTGTGATTGATTCGTCAATGGCAAAGAATCGGTTGTACAGGGACAGAGGAACTGTTTTGTCATTGAAGATTGTCCAAGAGTCGAGGTTAGCCTTTCTTAATTTGTGTGCTTCCTTCTCCATCAGCGACATGGTAGGTTCTTGTCCACACAAGACACACAAACGCACATTATCCGTCAACTTAAACACTACATGGCGGTACGGTAACTAAAATCAGAAACGACCTTTTTACGACACCATAAAATCTTGGTAGATCTCAAGTAATGCTATTTCAGAAGGGGACTATTAAAAAGTTAACCTTTGGACTGCTAACAGGCAGATAGACAGGAGAGTCAATGGAAGCCTCAGTGACTTGTTCAGTTGTGAAAATAAGAATTCCGATTTCCTTTCCCGAGAGTACCCACCAGTCCCTACTAGACGCCAAAATGCATCCGTTTGCGATAATGCATCCGTAGCTGACTCCCGTGCCTTCCAGGAAACCGTCCAAAACGCTCTGATTTTTTATTCATAATTAATATGTTTGTTATTCAATAATGTACTAGAAATGACATGATGCTAACTTTGTTACCTGGTAATTGACTGTGGTTTCTATCTGCAGTGCCACGTCTGCACACATGGTCAAGTCACTGAAGTATAATGTTCTTTCTGATGGCTTGATACCTTGGAGAATTAAGTCAATGATTGGGTAGCACATCTAAGGCGGAAAAAAGAGTATTTTTTTAAAAAAATGAGAATAGGTAGTCATTTTATTTTTTAGAAAGGCTCAAATGAAGAAAAGACTTACACGAAACTCCTTCTTGAGAATGTCAATGTTCTTCGTGTTTATAATTTCGTTGAGGCCAACGTTGAGAACAAGAATATTGAAAACATTCTCCAGTAGATTTTCCAGGTGCATGTCTGACACACTGTCGTCAGTCGCAGCTAAGATCATGGATAATCTAAAGATAAAAAAATGTTTCAATTCGCAAATGAAGCATTTCTATGTTGAGATTTTTTGTGAGACAAACCTGTCATGGAAATCTTTCCAGACAACCCGACTACTTTGTGTCAGAGTGGAGACAAGCTCCACACGATTAGCTTTTCCAAACACCTTCACGCCATTTAAAGATGCGGCCAACGGGAAAGGTATCTAATTGTGAGATGAGGCGTCAATTTCCATTAATATGCTTTGTAAATAATTTAAATAAATAGGGAATGCCGTATGAGGGCTTACGGGATTGACATTCGCCAATTTTCCTTGCAAAGATGGGAACTCCGCTCTCGTAACAAACGCAAATCAGATAGCCAGCCATTCCGGGGAGACGTCAGACAACCATTTTGAAACACTTTAAAATGGCGATAAATAAATCTTGATTTTTGTTTGATTCTACATTTGTACACGACACACAAACGCTTCGTGTAAATGTCTTTAATATTATCTAAAATCATATGACTTTGGCTAAAAGTCAATTTCCGCTTCGTCTCAAGAACAAGACTTGCCTCAGGCATTGTTATTTTCTTGAATCTTTCATAACTGTGCACAGGTAAGACACTATGTAAAGTTAAGACACTATGTAAAGCTGACCATCTTCTTTCCTGATTATGCTGGTTTGTGTACGAGAGCGTAGACAAAGTATGCAACAATGCGACTTTGAGTTTTCAATGTTATGAACACGAATTGCTGAGAAGGTAAATATGCATACTTTGTCTTCAACAATCTGCATAGGAAAGCTTACTTCTTATTGACGTTATGAATGGACGTTTGGTACATTTTGATGGACTATCTTCACGCCTCCGCCAATAACTTTTTTATACTGCTACAGTAATATTTGATAAAAATTTGATTTTGCATTTAAAGGTCATGCTAAGAAAATATTACATCTTTTCAACCTCATTGCTCACAGTCAAAATAAGGCGGCGTCTTTGATGTTGTCATAATACTTTTAGAAGTGGACGGGAAAGCAAGTTTCGTAGAGCAGAGCCCTCCATCCGGGAAAGAAACATACATTGGACATTTCTATTAGTTTCAACGGCTCCAGCGAAAGTCAGTCGGAAGATGGAATAGGCCGTCACTTTGTTCTACAATGTGCAGTTATATTACCTCAAGAATTATGTGTGTGGTAGTCGCATGGAACGGGTACGGAAACGGGTTGCAGGTACAACAGTGCTGCCTATATTCGAGATTCATTTGTAAAAGAAGGTTTGCTTCAGGTCGAAACGGACGCGTCAAACATGCATTTAATTTATTTGTGCTCAGGAATGGCTTACTAAATCGCTATCTTACGTAGCAACAATACTTTTAAATGATTATTTCCTGATTGCAACTAATATTCTAATCTGAAAATCTTAAAATTTCACTGCCATGACCAACAACGGAACATAAATTGTTTAAGTTATATGGATGTTCTATTAAAAGATGATTTGTATTTAGTTGCTGGTACAAAAGAATGCGCTGTCATGAGTTTTTAATTCTCAAACTGGAGCATACATTAATTCTGCTTATCTACATGCCCAAGAATCGATTCTTGATTTCCCACATTTCAGCTTCCTGTGCCCACATGAGAAGAGCTTTGTCATTCTTCTTTCTCCCTCTCACCACTATCCTGCCGACGATCTCCCTTCATTTTCTTCGCTTTTCTATGTATCTTGCAAATGGGAGAAAGCAGTTTCGCCAAAAAGCCATTTCGCAAAGCAGAAAGAAAAGGTGCATTCATCCAGGAAGAACGTAGTACGTCTCTTTCCAGGCTAGACAACTGGTTTCGCTACAACAATACTCGAGCATTATTAGATTTGTATATGGAACCTGATGGAAACATTTAGCAGTAGGGATAGTCATGTTGAGACCCACACCACCCCCAGATGATCATTCAAATGTGCCGTTACCATAGCTGCTCTATAAGAATATACGCGTTGGCCTACTGGTCACCGATGTTGCCTAATGGCGTGGAGGGGCATGGCGTAACCATATACAAGTTGACCTTGCAGACCATTACACATCAGTATAATGTAGCGCAGAGTCGTATCATGTTTCTTCCATTTGCGGTAAGGTAATACCATATTTCTCCAGAGGCGTACATATGTACATACAACCGTAAAATCGTTGTTTTCTCCATAACAAGTCAAACTATGGAAGTAGCTGGAGAAAATTCAAGGACGTTCTAGGGCTAAAAGGGGAAATTGTATTTGGAAAGTAGTGGTACCGTGATGGTAAACTCGGTCCGATGTGCAATTTGTCCCACTTTTACCAAGAGTTTGCCTTACCGTGTGTATATTTGCACATACCAGGTCATAGTCGTAATATTGTATTAGCCTAAGGTATGACAAACTTTTGTAAAGAAATAGTTTTTCTGTTCGCCAAAAGCCATATATTTTTATTAGTGATGTGACACAAAAATATTTTTCACGGAAATAACCACTATTTCGAGTATCATTGAGGAAAAAGAAGAGTTACCTACTATAGATTAAGTTTCTATAGCTGTATACACGAGTCAAGCGTTTGCTTTTAGGCCATGCACATAAGTATTCCCGTTTAAATGCTAAAGATCATTTTCTCGTTTTGTGATCTGTAAACTCCCCCTTTCCATCTCACTGCCATACATACATACCTGGATTGCCGAGAATGATACGGTGAGTTCTATTTTGAGTTCTAAATTGTCGATAGTTTTAAGGGAAACAAATGCTGATTTCACAACCGAAAGTAATCGGTTGCTCGGAATTATTTGGACGATAGTTTATCAAAGCATTTGTCTGTTCTGCTGTATTTACACATATGTATATATCGTTAACTACTTTGACCCATTTTCAATTTTCTTCATTGTGACTGGAATCTGAAGTTAGGCTTTGCGTGCTATAGTTGACGGCATACAGCAGAAACCGTGATTTTTATAAATGTTGTGAGGGGTTTGGCAATACATCGAAAGATTTAATTTGTTGGAAAATTAAATTACTACACATTATGCAAACATTGTGATACAACAGAAAACCTCAAAACAACAGGTAAAAAGACTAATATACTGTTATTAAATTTTAAATCCTTAATAGTTCATCTTACGTGGTGTTTCTGATTTTGTCAAAAATATTTTTGAAGACATTCAAAAAGTAGGTTTCAGTTTCTGTATCAAGTCTAACTTTATACACGAAATTAGCGTCAATAAATAAATGCATACTCGTCATTTCATATTAAAATTTGAGAAATTCGTTGATATATCGATTAACTTACCTTTAGCTAGTCTAATATTTAAAATGTTACTTGAACATCTTTTTATGCAAAGTTGAGGCACTCTCTACGCATAAATGTTGCTTGTATTTGATATCTCTTTCATTGCACGAATCTCACTTGTGAATGTTACGCCATGAAGCTACGAAAATCCGCAATCCTAACCTCACTTCATATGACATGCTTGATTAGACTAGTT
>JAHZMY010001901.1:0-10869 GCA_027743915.1 Seira sanloemensis | reverse complement strand
ATTGCCTGAAAGGTACAGAAAAAAATATTAGTTTGATGGGATATCGGCAATATAGCATGTTTCTACGTGAGCGCCAGCTGCTTAGTATTCATCTCCCGTCCTTATCTTTCTCAGTCTTGACTTAGACTCAGTCTCAAAGTGACCCAGCCCCCAAGACAGAACGAAATGGACGACGATTTAAGTAATGGACTAACTCTATTCTTGTGCTGCGGTGATGGGTAATGCGCGTAAGATGCAGATGAGGAGAGGAGGACGCGAATGTCATAAAAAATACCTCTATAAAGGTATATATTTTTTCTGCAAAAGTTAAGACTCTATATTCTATTGGATGCTTGCTCTTTGGAGGAGGAAGGATTTTTTCCCTTTGATGTCCTAGCCATCATCCTTTGCACGTCCACCATCAAAACATTTGAAATGTACTTGATTGCATTTTATTTTCAGGGGAAAAGGTCTCTTTGGATTTATTCATATAACACTTTATAATAGCTTTGCTTCTGTTTTTCTTTTAAATGCCCCTTGGGGGCTCATACACATTTCATGAGGTAAAGTCCCTTTTCAAAATAAAATCGACTTTTTTTCTCTCGCAGTCTTTTTCTGATGAGTTTTTTCTTCTCTCTCTCTCTATACTCCTTGATGATTTTGATTGTTGTGATGAGGACGATCGTAATCATACAAGGATGATGATGATGCTTTTGTGATGATGACCAACTCCTGTGTAAAAATGAATAGAATAATCTGCCACAATATAGTATTTCCCTGGCCTTCCTTTGAAGAAAATAAGTCTGATATTATTATTACTATTATTTGAGCTGCTAAAGCATTCCGCCCACTGCTCATGCACCGAGAGAGAGAGAGAGAGAGAGAGAACGCAGCAACAGTCCACAGCCACCGTGTGGATGCCTCTACAACTTCAGATGTAAACACTTGCTTTTCTGTGTGCCACTCTCCTCACATTTTTTCCACGGAAAAAGTTAATAAATAGCACTTTTTCTCGAGTCTCGGTTTTATCTGACGAAGCAAAACTCTCAGTTTACCGAGAGAGAGAGAAAAGATAAAAAAGTGGCACATTATACAATTTAATAACAACCATCATTTTACTTTGCAAGGGCTTATCGTATTGTGGTCACTCACGTCACAGGGGGAAGCACACACATTTCTTTTTTTTTCCCGTGCACCGTGGCTCTCTCTTTCGGTATTCCCCAATCTTTTTTCCTTTCCTCCCGCTGACATTCGGCTAATTGAAGGTTTTCATTCACAATCAGTCATAAATGCATGATAAGATGAGCCCCCTTTTTAAACGTTTTTTTCGGACACTGCTACAACAGACTTTTTTTCACAATTTAGTTGATGGCATATAGGTACGTAGGTAAATGTAAAGGATTGGAGTGTATAAGTTACCCTCCCCTTTTGGAAAATATTTCGTACATACACAAGCAAGAAGACACCAAAAAGAAAGTCAATCTCAGCCAGATGAGAAATTCCTTGAGGATAATGGCTTTGACCGTATTTTCCCCAGAAGTTGATCTCATATTACAATTTTTCATCGTGGTGATAATTTCTTTGCCATATCTGAAATTGTAATCTGCTTGTATGTACAGTATATGCAGATTGAAGGGAGAAACAGGTAGACGCAGGAGCCAAGGTATTGAAGCAACACCTCTTACGAAAATGGGAGATAAATCAGAGGGGAAAAAGGGAGAAGTGTCAAGTGGATATATTTTCCTTTCGGAGGATGCCTTGTTGTAAACTAGTGCAAAAACAAAGAAGCCATTCTGTCCTCTCGTACGTGAGAATTATCTGTCTTCAAGCTAATCTCTGGCGAAGATCTATTGCCAATACCCTGTACTCCATCATCATTCCAATCCCTACATAATCGGAGGCTCTCAGGAGAACACATAGAATGCAATTTAATTTTTATAAGTTTAGTAGCTATTCAGGTGATTATCATCATCCCCCTCTCAACTCTCATAACTTGTGTGTATGCATATTTCTGAAGGAATTTATCAGATTAATTTATGTATGTAGACAGAGCATTACCAAAAGGATTTTTGTGAGAGAGTGCATACCTCAAGAATCTATAACACTATTATTATTGCCTTAAAAAATGGTTTATGACACAAGGAGCAATATACAGGGTCCTCCTCATGCCGCTCCTCCACAAAATCATTTTCATCCGGTTCACCGTAATCACACAATGTAATCATCGCCATCATCATCCCAAGGAAGAAAAAATACATAGTTTTTTAGGTGTAGTGCTGCCGTAAAGCATTTACACAAAATTATTGTCGATCGAGAAAATAAATAGAGTGAGTAACACTCAGGCTGTCTCGCTGATTGCGAAAAAAGAAGGAAACTCTCTTTTACTCCAAGCTCGTACTTGTTAGCTCGAGAAGGGAAAATTATCAAAACATCATCATGATCATCCATGCCACTATACAAAAGGATTATAGACTCCGAGGTCCAAGAAAAAAAGGTAGAAAATAGATACTTCACTGCTGCTGTGTAGTTTAGGTCGATTGATAAAATCAGAAAATTGCTGGCCATATATAATAATATCAGGTGGCGAGCAGTAATACTCCTTTTTCGCCATTAAAATACAGAGAAATTTCTGGCCGTCTTTGCGCATCCTACAGTCATCATCATCATCGTCCCAGGTAATCTGTGTCTTCCCAAAGGTCTTCAAAATGGATGAGGAGGCGAATTGTGTAAAAATATACACAGAATGGTAAAAGTATGCAATATGCGTGCACATCTACTTTTCCGCCTGAAATACGTGCATGCAATGCAATCAGGTAGGTACAAAATGCCTTTTTGATGTTACTCTTGCTTTTTTGAGTCATTCTCTCCCGATCATTTCTTTTTTTTCTTTATGCTGTTTTTCCAACACGAGTCTTTCCTCTGGGATAAAGTAAGGGAAAAAGTACAAATTTTTTTACGGTGGAATGGACATGGCCTTGTGTGTGTGGAGCTCCATGACCTGATGTAATTAAGTTATTGTGCATTGACAAGCCACACAATCAATTGGGTATGGAGAGACGAGGGAGGTGGTCTACCACTGGTCATTACGACTATTCCACACGTTTCACTCGAACAAAGAAAAAGCATTTACGTTTTTATCCAGCGTAGGAAAAAGTTAATTGGAGTTGGAGAAAAAATTAATATGGTTTAAAAAATATAAATCCAGATTAAAAATTCTTTGACGTTAAAAACAAAATTTTGTAAAAAAAATGATTGAGGTTAGTCTGACCTCTAAATTAAGAAGAGTTTTTTTGATTGATCACACGTAATTATTGTGCATCAGAGAGGAATAAAAATTTTAATATGTAATGTTAATTATAATTACACTCTTTTAGTAAATGACTCTTACACTCATCTTGTGAATGAACTGTGGATGGCCAGCTCCCGTGAAAATAATGGCCACAGCTCTGGGGCTTCCTCTCACCAACGAAGCAGTATGAGAAAGGATTGAGTCAATCCTGTAATTTTAATTTTCCTTGTGAGTTTACACTCTAATAATAATTACGTAGGAGAAGAAGGGCGCATCGTGCACTATCATTTTCCAGTAGGGACAGACCTCCTAATTACAATTAGGAATGTAGCAGGAACTGCGAGCAGAAATTCAAATTCATTATGAAAAAAGTGGAGTCTCAAGACTGCATATCATCACAGATCTTTGTGAGCGGTGCCAGCGGCTTCGTAATTCGACGAATGTGACAATATGTATGTATTCCCCAGTGCGGCAATCAGAATAAATCTTTTTTAGGATAAAAAAATTCTTAAGTTGATATTTCTGTTTTCCTCTAGAAAAATGCCTTTGGATCTGACGCTCAGACGTAGGAAAAAGGCTTGGTTTCCTTTTTTTCCATTGTGTGCTTACACGTTTTTCTAATAATAAATGATTGGAGTCATGCATCAAGGGAGCCATCAAAACATACAAAAAGCACATATGCAGAACGAAGCCCGAGCAAAAAAAACGATGCGATAGGAGGACATGACCACTATATTATAATCCTTGTCCATCCGTCCTCTTCGTCGCCCGTATATCAGCCAGTTCCAAAAAAGAGAATATTTTCTTCACAATAAAACTGATGAAGACTACGTAAGAAAAAAAGATGATTCCTTTGTAGCTTCTTTGCATTATCTCTGTTTTGTCGTTGGCATTGGCATTGCATGGATGATATGCTGATGATGCCTCATGCTCAAACATCGTCTCACCATTCACCTCTCCAATCGAAACACATGGAATGAGAAGGAAGATACATGGGAGAAGTAATAAGATGGATGGAAGTAGAAAAAAATATACTTTGAAAAATGTGATTTTGTCCTCATTAAGTATGCAGATCATGAAGGTAGCATTTTACACAAAAGCCATACAAACGAAACAAACTGCGTGTGTGTGTATGCATAGACATATACTCTTCCTCAGTGAACTTCTTGGTTCGACTCTATCGAAAAATTGGTGTATGAAGCTCACGTCACATGCATTCTCTGATTTTACAGAATTGAATATTCTTCAGCAGAAGAAGAAAAAAAACTGTGTACATGAAAGCTTTTCCATATAAAATGCCACTTTGCTGGATACACGAAAAATGCTTTGGGTTTCTATCAAAATAATAAGAATATCGACGAAAAGAGCCGACCCAGGAGGGCATTTGTGTATTTTATGCTGGAGAAGCAAAACAGCGAAACTACTTTTATCATTTTTTTAAAACTTCGGCTACTACCTTGCGTAAAAAATATGTTTCTTGAGAGATTGTTATCTCCAATAGAATTTCACATAAAGCATTTAATGTGCTTATGCGCTGTGTCCTAGTCGAGGAGAGAGTGAGAGGACCAAACACCATTTTCAAGAGTCAAGAGAAGATGTCTTTAAGAGAGAGAGAGAGAAACCGATAGATAGGGGAAATCATTTCTTTCTCATGTGGTAATTACTTATCTTAAAGGCATATTAGACTTGTCAATTTACCCAAGAGAAGACAATCACTCAACATTTTTTTCCTTCTGTCTTAAGGACCGCTTATTATTAGTGTCTACTTAATAGGAGGTAGAAAAAAATATTATCTTGGAGGAATCTACCCAAGGTGGCATTACACTCACGAACTCAAAGTTTTCCTCGAAGAAATAATGGTGACTATGTGACAGAATGATTGAACTCGAATAGATGCCGAACGACAGAGAAACTCCAACTTTTCTCCAACTCTACTAATATAAGCTCATTTAAAATGTGAAAAAGAGTTGGAGATAAGAAACTCTCCTCTTAAATGTGATGTATAGTCTAATTGTTCTCCTTTTTGCATAATGCGAGATTAGACAAAGGCATTTTAATGAATTTTCCAGTCTTTAAATTACATTCTCTTTTGGAATCAGATCTGAAGACTGAAATGAAACGCTGGTGATGGAAGAAATAAGCTTGAAAATTAATTGCGACAATTTCTACTCATGGTGGAAAAAGGCGAAAATTTTAAAAGACGTTATCTTTTTTGGTGCTCTACAGTCAAGGTTTCAGTTTATTTGCCACAATCCTCAAAACTCAGAGTTTGGTAACATATACAGCGTCGTCTAAATCAGAGAGCTTATCTATATCGAATATGAATGCCAGAGAGAAAAAACTTTGAAAATCAGGCGTAAGGAAGAGGATTATCTATGGCTTATCCAAATTACCGTCTACCGCTCTCCCTATCACGGAATTGCGTCGTACTTTACATGCGCCCCACAGTAAAAACCCTTTTCCTACCAAAGCTTTAATTTTTTAATTACGTTGACAAGAACCAAGATAGAGAAAAGGAACATTATTATGGTCTCTTCTTACTGATGTCATCTCATCTTCCTCTTTACACTATATACCTATATGGAATACCTTATGTATGTATATTGTAAGTATATGCATAATAAAATGTAGGGTGAACCGCTCATTTTTTATTAATATCAGCTCCAAGATGAAAAATTTAGATTGAGTCTGACATTCAGAGAACGAGCATAAGCTCCAGATTCACTCCTCAGATAGGCCATAAAGCTCTCGTCATCCATCCATTGAGCAGAGGAAATGGTGATAGTGTGCACATTTCATTATAATTACCCCAAAGGTAGAGTATTTTCCACCCCGTGGAATACATTGGCGGTATGGCTTATCTCAAAGATAAGCTTTGTATGAAGGAGATGCCAGACCATTCCAGACTTTTTCAGTTAATTTTTTTTGCATTTGATAAAATAGTTCAAAAAGTCATTGAAACGCAATGCAGTGAAGGCAAAATGTCCATAAGACTCTTTATTATATTGAGTCGGGAGACATGCTCTGCAATACTCAAGAAGCAGCTGAATTTTCCTCCAAGAAAATGTACACATATGCTGGTGATTCCCACATTATAAAATTGTGAGGCAGATAGGACTCTGTACATCTTCGGATTTTAATCTAAAGTAGCTTTGAACATTGTTCAAAAATGCTGTCATATTTTTTTCTTTTTAGAATGAAAACTTTTTTTCTTCTTTGAAGTCTAATCTCATGTTCACCATTTCATTACGGCATGGCTTCTGAGCTGACTTTGATCTGATGTGATCCTGGCAGCAATCTTAATTGCAACTGATTTCATTCCATTTGAAGCATTCCTTTAGCTTTTTGTTTTCAAACTGGCAGGATGCCTAAGTTTTGCGCTGTAAAAACAGAGGAAAAAGTTTTATTTGGATTATGACGACCATTGTACCAACTGCCTACATGCTTTTTAACGATTCATTGTATGACCATGGAGGTATTGTGCTCGAGTCACAGGGAATATCAAATTGACTATGCCTGGCTTCCCTTTTAAGTGGCATGCTGGATTCGGGGTGAGACGCTTTGTCTTTAAAAGATAGCTTTTTTATTGCTGTACACTTCACTTTTTGGAGAAAAGGAAAGAAGCTATTGCTGGGAAATAATAGAAATGTATCAAAGAGTATAAAAACGTTTGTACAGTGGGCTGAATTTCTGATGAGATCGTATCAATATTATTGTTATTTTTATTACTCAAAGACGACAAACTGTCCTGCACTCTGAATAAATTCTGAACAGAGGAAATAAAACATCACGTTTTAAAAAAGCTTAACAGATGAAGACAAAAAACGTAAAGGGACTCCTGGGACATAAAATCATCCCTACTAAGGTTAAAAATAGCTTTTCACCTTAGATTCTTACCTAAGCATATACTTGTTGAAAGTGTCTTTAAGTTGACGCATTAATTACAATTAAATTATGAGAATTGTGCAAATATCCAAAACAAAAATCAAAATTCCTCCTAACCTTTCAATTCTGTTTAACTTTAACGTCAACATGTTCACTTTGTCGAGTAAACGTGACCCTCAAACATCAAGTTTAGATGGTGAAAAAACGCATCAAATGTGACAATTGCATTCAATTGTCTTTTTCCCTTGAATTTCTGAATAAATTAACCTGAAATCAATTTGGCAATTTGATCTTCGTTGGGGTCTGTGGTTTTTCTCAGAAAGATTCCTGCCACCGGAACGAGAGAGCAATCAGTCAATTAAAATAATCATCAAGAGAAAGTTAATAGCTTGAAGTTCAAAGCTCAATTTAATGTTTGTTTCCGATAATTGGGATTTTATATGAGTGGTGGTTAAGCAAAAGCTTTTTAATTACTGGTCGGTGTGTGTAGCATAACAAAGTAGTATAACTCTATGCACTCTTCTTTGGGTCGGTGTAATTAAAGCTGGGTAAGCAGCAGAAATGTTTTGTGGTTGGCTGAAAAAAATACCTGTTTTCTGGGATGCCTGCACATGGTGCCCAGTCCAGTAGAGAGACACATTACATGAAGTGAAAGGGGTTTATAGTAAAGTCAAACTATCTCATCATATCATATAGTACCTGCGAGTAAAACTACATTTTACTATAGTTTTCATTTTGTATTTGCTCAAACTATAAAGCAGCGTAATTCTCAAGTAGTACAACTAACTACAAGGATGAAGAGAAGCACGTTAATGTTTACTCATTCCTTTAGAATCACATTTTTTTTTAAAAAATTCCAGTCAAATCTCCGACAAAATGTTCCCACCATTATTTGCTTCGTCTTTGCCATTCTACCGAGTAGTCTTGCTCGGTGCAATACAAGCTAATTATTTCATTTTCCGTAATTAATTACATATCTGAGCTTGAATCCCTCTAAATCTCCATTTAAACATTCCCCTTTTTGGAGGAATAATTAACCCTTATCTCCTTCATCTTTTTCTCATCTGTTTTTACTACTATTTTTACGAGAATGATTATTGCCAAAAATGAAACAAACCTTTGTAAGTATATGTATGAGTATGAGTGAAGGTACACAATACACACATTCTTATCTTTAAAATGGATTTTAGTTGAGTTTAAAACTGTCCTGCCTAAAAACCATGGAGTAAGTCAGAGTATGAAAGATACACATAAGCAGCCAACCAGCGAATAAAGCAAGAAGCCACCTGCAGTTGCTAACAATAGAAAGCAAATTAATCATCTCATTTACTCCTGTCAACTTCTAAAGGAAATCAACCAATCACAAAGNAAGCAAGAAGCCACCTGCAGTTGCTAACAATAGAAAGCAAATTAATCATCTCATTTACTCCTGTCAACTTCTAAAGGAAATCAACCAATCACAAAGATGTGCTTATGTGAAGGACGGTCGAACTTTGGTGGCTCTCCCACCCAGCTCATGTCAGAATCAGTGGAGCTTCATGTGCATAGTCTTACACTCATTCATCATTACATCAAACAATCATATTACACTAAACTATGGAATACAGACGCTATATATGCAATCACTTGAACACCTACATAAATCTCTTCTGATTTTCTAGCAAAAGGAATAAAAATAGTTCTCTCTGAATCCGCAGCTTTTCAGCATTCCCGAGCTTTGTGAGCCTGCCAAAATGATAATTTACAAAAAAAAATGCTCTTTGGACAACAAAGCAGAAGAATTCTTTTCGACTCGGTCTCATCGGCAGATTATGCATGTAGGTATATACATACTTTGTAAACCTCTGTCGTCCTTCATTCTTCACGTGAAAACATTTCTTTGAAAATGTCACGACACCTTGCACTGCCTGCTTCGCTATCCTTGAGATCGAGAAACATATCATAAACATTTCAAATTTCAAAGCTCCTGCCATAATAGCATTTGGCACTGTTTCCCCTCTCGCAAACAGACAACAGTTTGGAATCATGTCGCAGCAGGTGCCTTACTCTCCACTTAAAAATTATTCTGTGCTCGCGAGCAAAAAGACACAGCACATTTGCAACTTGAATCTATAACAAATGACTGAAAACTATACTATTCATTAGTTACACGAGGTTGTCTCTGCGGAGATGTCGCAGTGTTTCTTACACTCTTTTACATATGTAAAGCATGAGTTTGGGACAGGTCTGCAAAACATTTATTGTAATGAATCACTTTTTTCTCGCAAAAACATTTTTTTCGAGAACAAAAGCAAAATATGAAATGAAGCCAATGCATTGCTAAACAGCATTTTCTTTTTTCGGACATCTGAATAAAGGCAAAGGAGGGAGGAACAACACGTCACTGAAAAATGAGTTGATGGTGCGCGGGTTACCACAAAAAAGATAAGTATGCAAAACAGAGAGGTCGGCTTGAGAGAATCAAAATGATACTATGCGAGTATCTCACCTGGGAGGGCTCCTCTTCACACATCACATCCACCAAAGCCGTCGCAAATATCACTGTCATTTCATGAGAATTTTAATTCAGACTACGAGTTATAACGCCAAATCAAACAAAATCGTAGCTTTCCCCCTCTCTCAGGCAAAGTGTCAATTGGCTGCTTTCGGTCGTCTCAGAAAAAAAGTCACATTCACCTTCCACATCCTCCGCTTCCCCAGTGCACATCACACATCACATCCACCAAAGCCGTCGCAAATATCACTGTCATTTTATGAGAATTTTAATTCAGACAACGAGTTATAACGCCAAATCAAACAAAATCGTAGCTTTCCCCTCTCTCAGGCAAAGTGTCAATTGGCTGCTTTCGGTCGTCTCAGAAAAAAAGTCACATTCACCTTCCACATCCTCCGCTTCCCCAGCGCAAACATTACAATGCCTTCCTCCTTCGCACCCAATCTACACGAAATACGGCCGAGGAAAATGCAAACAAGAAAAGAATTAAGCTTGATGGGGGGAATGACGGGAGTCCATCAACTTTCCTCAGAGGATCACTCATTCATTGTCACTTCACTGTGTGGAAAAAGATGACACACCTGTCACGTTCTGTCACTCACTTGTTTATGAGCCAACCTCACATGAAATGAGCGTCAGGCGACTGGAAACTTCCCTCTTGCTCATTGTAATTCCAAAAATGTTTGTAAAATGCAAAATATGTACAATTTCATCACAAATTCATGAGTCACACTCCTCAAAAATCTGATGATGATGACGATGATGATGTGGCCGCCTCTTGGTGCAAGGGAATACTGGAGGATCTCATAACGCGTGTATGGCCAAATGAGTGAATGCGTATCACATCCCAAATTAAAAATCCATGAATAATATTTCTCCTGATAAATCCTTTCAGACCAACATGCCGGCTTTAAATATATCGTCTTGTGAACGAATAGACATTACAATATACATACATATCAACCCCCGCTATCAACATGTGTAACGGCAAAACTCTCATGACGACATTTTGAAGCCGATGCCAATGGACTAAATTATCATCCATCACACCATAGCGCAATCCACATGAAATTAGAAAATCACATTAAAAGGCTTAGCGATAGGGAAGAGCAGTCCCAAAATCATGAAGAATTTTGGCTTGGCTGGACTTAATTTGTTTCACTCGAGAGTGTATTTACTACACTCTTTTTTTACTTTTTTGGACGATTTTCTGCCTCCAAAA
>JAHZMY010001900.1:0-11365 GCA_027743915.1 Seira sanloemensis | reverse complement strand
TAAATCGACCGTGAATACGGAAAAATGGCTATATGATCTGAATGTTGTCTGGAAAACTGGCTGTAATATGCTATCTAAAATACACAGTTTATAGCTATTTTGCCAGACGACACCCTAGGCATATAGCTATTTTCCAGACGGCATAAAATTCATTTAGCCATTTCTCCAGACGACATGAAATTCATATAGCCATTTTTCCAGACGACATAAAATTCATATAGCCATTTTTCCAGACCACATAAAATTCATATAGCCATTTTTCCAGACGACATAAAATTCATATAGCCATTTTCCCAGACGACACTCTTGACATAGCCATTTTTCCAGACGACACTTTAGGCATTTGGCCATTTTTTTCAGACGACAAAATCCATGTAGCCATTTTTCCAGACGACACTCTAGGCATATGGCCATGTTCACGGTCGAAATGCTATTTAAAAAAAAGAATTTACATACTTTTTGCGTTAAAAATGTGTATAAACATTATAATATATACGCCTGGATATAAATATTTGCAGCGTTTGGGCAAGGCTACGGATGTGAGGCTGATATAGAGGACAGTCGGAAAGAAGACTGCTTCCCGTACGTTGAGGATGAGTGGGACTGTCGCGCCAGGGACTGTGTCTGGTGCCCGAGTGAGCCTGGTGGCCCAATTCCTTGGTGTTTCTTCTACGATCCGGAAGTGCTCCGTAAGCAGTTTTTAATGTGTCACATTTCGTTTTTGTATTTGGTGCTGCGGTTTCTTCCAGGAGAAGTTATTTTAAAAGTTAAATTGTCCAAAACTCCCACTGAATGCATTTTTAAATCATCTGTTTTCAAAATTTTTCCACAATTGAGTTATCCGCATTGCAGAAATCTTAAGAAAGTGTCCAGGGTTTTCCCAGTGGGACCAGAATAAAGTTTTTCATGGAAGAAATCCAAAACGCCCAAAACTTTTCAAAATGCCCGATCAATGAACAAAATTATTTATCTCCCATTACCTACAGCCATTGAGTTTTCCCGACTTTGTGTCTTGAAAATTTGGTATTCAATTGTTTTGGCCAGTTTTGTCCAAAATCGTATTGAAGATATTTTGCTGGCATTTGCCATTGGTAGAATTGCCCAATTCCCATCCTGGCCAAATGTATTGGACTTTTGGGCAGTTTTTGGAAGCTACTTTCACAAAGTCGAGGATAATAGTTATTTTTGATTTTACCGGTGCTTAGATGGACCCAAGATTAGTTTTTATATGTTTCAAAAATATACCTTTTAATTTGGTTTGCAGAGGGATACGCCATGGTTGGGCAGGCAGTCGACATTCCTAACGGCGTCAGGTAAATATGTATAGTACATACGTCAATAAAGTCATACTCTACATACATACAAGGGGATACACACATTAATTAATTTTTATGATACATACATATACATACATAACGGCGATCATTCCCTGTCTGGGGCATCCTGCGATACAAAGCATCCATTTTACTGCCATTTTACTTAGGGCGACTCTAGTGCCCACTGCTTTTACCCAAGTGAATTATAGTCCAAAATAAATTAAAATTCAATAATTTTTTTACAATGAGCCAATCCACAAGTTTAAAGAAGATACAAAGAATTTAAATCTCCATATATAGTTTAAGTACCAATTTGATTTTATATCTGAGGTGAAAAGGTCGTAGTCCCGATTGACCTGGTATAACGCTGGCATGTGCTGAGAGTATGCTAAATATTCTAACAATGTTCCCAAAATACTCAGAATTTTAGAACATGGTTAGAACATGCTAACTTCGTGTTTTTGAGCGCAAGCTAGTTTTACTAAAACTGGTATTTTGAGAACACGCTAAGCACATTCCAAAACAATTCTTAGTTGATAAAGAGAATTTTTTCACTTTCCGTTTCCCACAGTCATACGTTTGGCACAGACCAAAACAGTCGCAGGATTTTTAGAATGCCTAAAATTCGAAAATGTAAACTCAGCCAATCGGTAAACCGAAAGCTAAAGGCAAAACGTAAAAGGTTAAACATTAATTTTGTGAGGACAGTGTCTTGTACAACAAAGTGAATTGTATTCCACGCCGTGTCCGTCCTCCCAAATTGGTATTTCGTGTTACAGTTCGGTGTCAGATATTGTCACAGTAAATTCAGATCAAGTTGCTTACAAGGCCGTAATTTTAAACTTGACAAGTTCATAGTGATTCCCCTTCGTCATTCGGAAGAAAATGTATTGTTTGGCTGAATTAACCTGGCCAGAAGGGGAGAAGGAAGTGGAGCTTGTCAATGCTGATTGGACCAAATGCTTTTATCCAAACTTTTACCTGAACAGTGCAAAATTAAATAAAGCTCTTAAGACTGCTGAGAGACCTGACCTTCAGAACTGGACTGCATATGAAATTCGTGTAGTCGGAGGGAGATTTTGTGGTAAATAAAAAATACATTCGAAGTTAAACTGACTGACATAAATGTTCAGGTGTATGTGTAAAAACATGTTGTGTAGTAACCCGTTTCATTTTTTCCAGAGACGCTTGACCTAGCTAAAAAGCACCTGTCCAAGGCTCAAGAAACTTCCGACTTTTTTACAGACGAGGTAAATATGAACGAGAGCCAGCACCGGAAACGAAGGACCTACCCAGGTGACGATGAGGAAGAATGTGTGGAGTCAGTTCCCCACTCACTGTTCCCTATAAAGAAGCGGAAACCAAAGACAACCCAGGCCGTGATCCCCTCTCCGCCAGTCATACCAGCTTAATTTTAGTTTCACATTCCAACTCCATCGCTATGTGCCGTTGGTTCACAAGAAAACTCCGCAGTTTGTCCAACTTTGGACTTGCAGGTTCCCAGTTATTCAGGTCAGTGGGCTAGCCAAAATGCAAGTTAATCCAGATGTAGCTCGATTAAATATTCCATGCATATTTATTTACTTTTAGCATCACCTTCTTCATCCCAAGGATCAATTCGCAATTTTTTAGTGGTGGGAATTCCATGAGACCTGGCTCTATTCCTAACTCAACTAGTTCATGCTCAACCATCTGCTTCCCCGATGTGTAATTGCTAAGACACCTACAACTTACGGCGTAATATTTTAACTGAGACTGGTCAACGTGTAAAATGTAACTTTGGTTTTTTCTGTTTCAGTAACATCTCCAGTCTCTCGGGGATCAAGCTTGAAAAAGACAGTTGTAAATATTCCAGCCACCTCTCAGTTCCAACCTCAATCGGATTCCAGCCAGATAGTTCATCACCTTCAAGATTCCACTACACATCACTTACGTGTTAATTACTAGTTATTTTTAGATAGTACATATATACTTTGTATTTTTGCCCTTATTACTATTTGTTTGGAATTAAATGCTACTTGGCTGTAGTTTTAATGATATATTATATTACCTAAGCACTGTAAGTTCAATTTCAGCACATACTCAGCATCTCAAGAGGATTAGATTAGCATGAATTGGCTTTGCGCTCATCACGTGCTACTAGTGCTTCTGACGTTCCCTCAAGCACATAATAAGAACGAGTTTTTATTTCCTCAATCTGATTCCGGCCAGATAGTTCATCACCTTCAAGATTCCACTACACATCACTTACGTGTTAATTACTCGTTATTTTTAGATAGTACATATATACTTTGTATTTTTGCTCTTATTACTATTTGTTTGGAATTAAAGGCTACTTGGCTGTAGTTTCAAAGATATATTATATTACCTAAGCACTGTAAGTTCAATTTCAGCACATACTCAGCATCTCAAGAGCATTAGATTAGCATGAATTGGTTTTGCGCTCATCACGTGCTACTAGTGCTTCTGACGTTCCCTCAAGCACATAATAAGAACGAGTTTTTATTTATCAAAACCATACAAAGAGGATGCACTGAGATTGTTCCTAACTTGTTCTAAGTCAAAATACTCAAGTATTTTGAGAGCATGCAGCATGTGCTCAGCACATTCTGAAGCATGTTTCAGGTCAATCGGGAAGGGGACACTGGGGAGGGTTAAAACTCTGCGAGCGATTCGAATCAGGTACGGTGAGTATATGGATATTGATAAGGAGTTTGGCATTGCCTATTTCCAGAACTTGGTTGGGAATGTCGTCGACTTTGTGATTTTGTTTAATATTAGCTCTGAGTGAACGTGGATGCGGATGCATGTCTCAGTGACTCAATTTTAGTAGAAAATGCAGTCAAACAATGGGAGGGTTGAAACCTGGCTATCATGAAACTGAAGAAGTTTGTTACTATTCAAAAAGAAAAGCCACAAGAGGTGGGACGGAAAAAGGAATTTGATTTATTTATTTTATACGAATGTATGCACGCAAATATTTCAATTACTTCATTTATTGCGCAATTTTAATAAACTTTTTAACTATATTTGATAATTACAGCTTTCATTTCCATCATATACGTCATATTTACACTAGCGTTTGTCAATCCCTACTGGAAACTTGTGTCCGGCAGTAAATTGAAATTAAGTTTCTTTAGTTTTATTAAAAAACAAAGGATCAAGTTCTAGCCACCTGCAGAATGAATCGACGTTTTAATGCTCCAAAAAATTGAATTAATTTTTTTTGAACGCACCAGTTTCCAGTTTATAAAAGAACATCGTCAGATTGTTTTATATTCTTAGGCATAGTTTTTAATTTAGACTTATTATTGCTGCAAACTGCGATACACGTCCGCTGCCACTCCATGTTGAGGAAATGGAAGAAATGTATCCAATGTTGCGTGCATTTCAGCCGACGTCATGGCATACCAATAAAATTCGAAAATGCGCTTACACTTTTAACAAATCTTTTACCGCAGTTGTACCGAAAAACCGCAGTTTGTCCTATGTATAGACAAAAGATATATTGTCATGAAGTCAAGAGAAGAGATACGGGGCTGTGCTTTTTCTAGATGGAGGATACACATAGATAATATCGTTTCTGCACCTTTTATCTAACAGATAAAATGTTAACAAACTCTGCATACATACATATGTGTCTTTAGAATATACAAAGTTTTTACTTGCATCAAGGGATCTCGAAATTTTGGAAATTTTCATTTTATCCAGCATTACAAAATATTCGCTTAACAATTTATCCTAAATGTTAATTACAACAATGTAAATACGTAAAAACTACACTAATAAAACTAATTAACTAACTACCATAGCAGAGTAGAAACTAATTAACTACAACTATACTATATATATTCAGTGACAATATTCTTGGCTTGTATTAGCTCCGTGAATGGCCATCATTTGACGTTTGACATCATTTCCCACCGAAAAAGATATTTTACCAAATCTACAGGCGTAGGGTTTCTCTTAATTAGACAAGATGTTCACGCAGTCTACTCCGGTTTGGAAATGGTTTCTCACACAACGCACAAAACTCGCTACTTGTCTGTTTCCAGTTTCCATGCAAAAAAAAAAAATTTCTGCATGTTTCACACTTTACAGCTGCCCGTTTTTTATGAATGGGTTTGTGCTCGTTCAAACTAGAATTTTGCGTAAAGCGCTTGAGGCAGACATTGCACGGCTACAGTTTTATTCCATTGTGCCATCGTAGATGCTTCTCCAACTCGTATTTGCTGACGAATGTTCTTGGACAAAGCTTGCACATGAAAGCTTTCTCCAAAATGTGGCGCTTGGTGTGCTCAAAGAGATGTGCAGTTGTTGGATATTTCTTGCCGCAAAAAACACATAACCTTGTACACTCACGAAGATGGCGAAGATGAATACGCCTTTGATGCTGGCGCAAACCGAACCTACCTTTAAACTTTCGGCAGCAAGATTCACACTTGAAACGCCGTTCTGTTGCATGAACCTCTTTGTGTCGGATTTGGTTAACTTGGCGAGTAAATGATTTAGGACACAAATCGCATTTATAGTGCTTCTCCATGGTGTGCGACCACAAGTGTGACTTAGTTTCTGCGAATGAGGAAAACGCCTTATCGCAAAGACCGCAGTTCACGGGCTTTTCACCAACGTGTCGAAGGGTGTGATCAAATAGATCTGCTTTGGTGCTGTACAAGGTATCGCAAAAGACACAATAGTAGGGTCTCAATTTCTCGTGTACCCGGCGTTTATGGAGTTCTAGTGAAGCTTTTGTTCCAACTTCTTTAGCACAGATGTCGCATTTTAATTTCTTCTGGAAAGAGTGGGTGAACATGTGCCGCGGAAGCCCATTTTTGTGGGCCAGTTTTATTCCGCATATTTTGCAGCTAACTTGTTGGTCCTTTGTATGAGTTGACAAATGGCACCGCAAAGATGCTTTCCACGAGAAAGATTTGCTGCAGCGTGTACACCTATATGGTTTCGCTTGGCTGTGGCATGTCATATGGAGGCGGAGATCGCCACGTGAGTAAAACCCTTTTGGACAGATGTTGCAAAGATGGCTTCGCTTCCGGTTTGGGTCGTGTGTTTCCAGGTGTTTTTTGTAATTCGCTTTCGTGGAGTATAGGTTGTTGCATATGACACACTTGTGCAGGTACTTACGAGATTTTCCAGCGTTTGAGCGCATGTTTGTTTTAGCCTGAGTGGGTTTTATAGCGATTGCGGCATTGAAACTGGTAACGGAAACCATTGTGTTCTATGCGGACATGAAACTGCTGCTTTGTGTGGTGGTTTCACTGTCGTGGGCATCGAATACACGTTAAGAATTCGGATGGGTTGATTATCACGCCATGGGTTGCAAATCCGGCTAGAAGTGTCTGGCATTTGTCACTTTCTAATTGTTTTTGTACTAAAAGAAACGATTCTGCCTTAGTAATATTTAATTCAAGATGCGGCTAGTTATGAAGACACTGGCGATATGATAATAGTATGTCGCGAAACTCTTTCTTTCAACTTGAGAGTGTTCATGATAAAAGCGTTTAGAGGACTCTCGGATGCAAACCTGAAGTCTATTTACTTAGTCTGAGTGGGTGTCATAGCACTTGCCGCATTGTTGGCGTTCGTGACGAAAACCATTGTGTTTGATATGAATTTGGACATGCAGCTGTTGGTTTGTGTGGCGGCTTCACCTTCAAGGGCACTGAATACACCTGAAGAATTCGGATGGGTTCATTATGACAAAATGGATTCCACATTGGCCAAAAAGTGTTTAGTTTCGAATGTTTTGAGTATCACTTTTTTACTGTTTACTAAATGCAAAGATTTGGCTTTTAGTATTTCTAAACGCGGAATAGGGTAGCAGTGACCTTTTATTAGAAGAACTTATATACGCCGAAACTGTCAAACGTCTTGGACTATTAAAACGGTTTCTGTTGCGCTCGACAACAACACGTATATAAACATATGTTAGCGAACTACGGCCACATCAAATACATTCAAAATATTGCTATAGAATTATTGAGGTTTAGGCACTGGCGATAACATAATTACATGATAAGGTACTGCGTGTTCTCGCTCTAGCGTTACTTTGGCCAAATGCGCGGATGAAGTTCAGCTGCAGCACTGAAGTCAACGTAAATCATTTACCAAGAGACATGTATTTTTGGTTACACATATTTAAAAAACCAACTGCTGGTATTAATATCCTTATGTTTACTGTCGTACATACTATATGTATCAATACTTAGACCTTTTAGGGATGTATAAGGCCGTAAGTTCTCTTCATGCCCTGCAAGAGACTGATTTTTTAACAAAAGGTACTTATTTCCACAGCAGGCAAAGGAAATGGTGTCCGTGAAAGGTTTTTTTTGGTGCTTCAGTGGTATAATGTATGTGCACGGATTAGTAAAAAGGAAGGAGGGTTGACAAGATAAAAATATTAAGTAGGCAGATGCCAGAGGGTTACTTTTCGTGGGCCGAGGTTTGGAGGAGTTGAAATTTTCGGGGGTTGTACATATGTTTCTTTGGCATTAGAGTTTTATATTGCCTTTTGAAGAAAGGTTTCCATTCATTATCTAAATATTTGTTTTTGTGTTGCATGTAATCGGTAGAAAGAAACATCGCAATGGGTGGGTAAGTATCGATCCTGAAGCCCCTGTTCAATTAGTCTCTGCAGTGCTCGTTCATATCCTGTTTACTGAAGTGCACATGGCAGACCATGTAAATAATACCAGAACCCTGTAAGAGCTAAAACTTTTCCAAAGATTTGTCACTGGCAGGTGGTTGAGGTGTCATTAGAAAAAGAGCTCAGACCATAGTAGTATGTAGGTAAAAAATACCTTGTCAATCATGGGCCTTGGAAGCAAATTTTTAGGGGACATTTATACGAAAAAACCGGAGCATTTTAGGTATGCACACTTTCACGGTCTATACAAATTTCTGGAATTCTACCCTGCAATCACAAACGATGGATTATTCTGCCAATGTTAAGCGACTCCATAGGTATTAGGACTGCCAATTTTATTTTATTGGTAAGTTTTTGCTTCCCGCATGTCGAAATTCAAAAAATTCCCAGCTATCACCACGATAGAAAACTGGTCTGCTTTATAAAAAAAATCTAAATCAGTACATATAACAAAGCGATAGACCAAAAGGATTGATTATGCAATGAACTGCTACAGCGCGCCAAAAATTAGTTCATTATCATTGTTAAACTTGGACTTTGGTTTGCTGTTGAGCTGAGCTTGAGGTTCTGTAACTATCTCCAATACTTAAGGCAAAGAAATGCTGCTGCATATACAAATGCCTTTCAACCAAGTGCAATTTTAAATTCCGTTTCGCAATTGCCCCCCAGTTGTTCCCCACGCATATTAAATGTTCGATTGTATAAAACGCGAAATGGCCTGGCGCTGTCAGCAATGAGATAGATTATCATCTAATAGTTGTGACGCAGTAGTTGTGTTTTCACGGATTGAATAAAAAAATCGGTCAAACAATCCGGGATTATTACTAAAAGATGGGGAATCAATATTAGGAATCGAGGGCAGAATTGGGGCTATCCTTTGTCCCGGATATGACAGACCTTTTCTATTGCTCAACTGTTCCGGGTACCTCGATCATAACAAAATAGACTATAGTTTGAAGCCTAATACCAAAGCTTTATTCCTGTAATTTAAGGTACTTAATTTTTTATTATTTCGTAAGATAGTCATAAGCTTGTACGTAAATTGAAAAACTAAGCTCAAAATTGTCAAATGTACTTTTTGTACTTTTAGTACGTAAAAACTAGTTTATTAATCTAAAACCGAAAAAGCCATTGCGCAATCGTAAATACTCCAAGCATTTCTCAGTACCTAAAATCCTTTGAATCGTTTCAAATTGACAAAAAAATTCATACAAATTCCAATCTCAACCGTGGAAGTAGTTGTCAAAACTTTTTCCTTTTGTTTGCACATTCCTTGACATTGCAAATATTTAGTAGAAGTATCTCATCAACTAAATTTTTTTTGAAAATGTTGACGTTCCTTCAAAAAACGGCTTTTACGCTTCATGGCACTCTTTTCGGCTTTCTTCCAAAGTTCATTGTCACGTGGAACGCCAGTTTTACACACGTTCAAATCAACAAATCTCTCCTGAGTTGGCTCACCCTGGCCGTAAACATGCTGAGTGCATTTCTCATAATGTGTGGAAATACTTACGTAATTTCCACCCACTTCTTTGTGAGACGTCGGTCGTTCTTCACCTTGACGCATGCCTTCATTCTGTTCACTGGCGCCTCGTTTGTTGCGATCGTCTTCCTGATTGCGGCGGTTATCCTGAAGGATCTCAGAAGATTTGTGGCGGGATTTAACCACCTTTTGGCTCAGAACGAGAGTGCAACTAGAAGTAAGTCTAGTGTAGGCAAATCATTTTAAATTAGTTTGGGGATGTGGAAATTATGTTACTCAAATACTACAGCGTATCTAATATTTATAAATGACACGAAATGAATCGGCGACAAATACGAATTTATGAGGTCACATCCACTAATATGTCCGAGGCCATACTGAGAAATCCAAAACGCTTGTAGTTAGGCCGTGTCGATGCCAACAATCCAACGCACAATGGCAACCAGACACGTTTTGAATACCTAATACACTTCAGCTGTCCAAGGGAAAATTTTCCTAGGAAACCAAAACAGTCTAAGAACTCTAATGATGTCCTCAAATTTATATTGCCCCCTCGTTTATACAAGGCATTGGATAGCGTAGCTTCGGGTAGTTTTTAAACGGTCGATTTGTTGCGCTTAAAATGATATTCACCAAACTCTCGAGCATTTTAATACTTAGCAAAAGTCCAAAAACTCACTGGAGAATATGTATGTAGGTGAATTGTCATGAAAACTTCCTGAAATTAAAAATTAATGCAAATATTTCCACTCGCAGAATTCTGACGTACCTGTCTCAACGGCCCAGGGCAACCGTGAAAGTTTTATATATTTAAACGACTTCAGATATCGCTTGTCAGTAGAGTGGGTCCGTGAATTTTTACCAAGGAAAATGTCTCCAATATGTCCTCGAATATATTGCTCTCTCATTTATACATAGCATTTAATACCATAGCTTTGGGTAGTTTTAAAAGGGAAGATATTTTGCGCTCAAAACTCATTAGCGAAACTCAGGGATTTTACTACTTAGCAAATCTTCCAACAATTCACTGTGAGGAATGAATGTAAGCTGACCGTCATGAAACTTTCCAGAATTTACAAAATAATGCAAAAATTGCTCTCACAGGATTCAGACGTTCCTGGTTCAACGCTAAGGGCGAGTACCACGTCAGAGACGACTTGGCCGGCAATATTTGCTGCATCATGTCCCTATGCTTTGCGACGAGTCCATACTGGATCATAATGTTCATCGTGTTCGAGGGCTTCTGCTGTATCAGCTTTCTATCCGATGACCTCCTCACCGATCGAAAATACCGGAGCCTTGGACTCATCTGGGCATTAATAGTCGTCCGCACGGTGGGTTTTGCCCCCAGCATAGTGGAAATGATGCGATCAATCTCATTCTTCCTGATGATTGGGGTCGTCTTAGTCCAGACTTTGACAGGAACTGCCGCTATTCTTTCCAATCACTGCTCAGACCTAGAAGAGTTGGTATTGAGATACAGGGCTTTTCAAATCGCCTTTCAGTTCGTTGGCGAAGATTTGGCGGGCATTCTGAAAATAATCCTAACGGTAGCGTTTTGGGGTACGGTGGCAGGGATTTGGTTCCTCGTTAAAGGGTACGGCTTCATCGACAATACAATATATGGGTGCCTCTTTCTGGGCGTGGTTTTGGCGCTGTTCCTTCCCGCGTTCGCTTTCCAAACGCTTGGTACGTGTAACACGGTAATGGTGGAAACTATTAGGAATGCCGTTGTCATGGCAAAGTTTCGATTTGCTAAGAGGCAGATTAGAAGAACCAAGGGGACACTGGGGAGGGTGGAAACCCTGCGAGCTATTAGAATCAAGTACGGTGGGTATATGGATATTGATAAAGAGTTTGGCATTGCCTATTTCCAGAACTTGGTTGGGAATGTCGTCGACTTTG
>JAHZMY010001899.1:0-10741 GCA_027743915.1 Seira sanloemensis | reverse complement strand
TGCCTAATGCCTAAAGCAACATGGTCATGTCCAATAATGCCTGGAGCTAATAGCGAACTTGAAAACTCATCTTTATGATGTGAGTTTTTAGCATTTGGCTGTAATGTGCTGGATGGAAGGTCTCAGAGCCAGAACAGAGAGTGACTCGGTTTCAGTTTCACTCTTCTGACAATATTGGAAGGAGGAGGAGGATTAACAAAAAAATGGAAAATTTGATACTCAATGTCCTTGTTTACTTGTCTCCCCTTTTTTGTTGATTCATAAGATAATGGGGTATCAAAGTCTAAATAACTATATGTGTATAGTTACTATTGTGAGTGTGAGTGAAAATGTCATCGTCATAAGCATAAGCATGGCATATTGTTCTGTTCGAATAAGTATGAACAAGAAATGAACATCACAAAGTATTTGTGTTGTTAGCTTGGTGCCCCTGAGGAGACGGTAATATAATTAAGGATATTAGCTAACCGGATTTGTCCTTTAGTGCAGTGACCAGCACAAATTAACAGCTGAATTGGCTAGAAAACATGCAAGGACAAAGTCAAAAGTGGTAAAGGGTTTAATGACTCACAAAAAAGCAATAATAAAAGTGTATGTGATGTGGTTAGGATTAGTTTGTTCTTTTAATTTGATTTGGGGACAATGATGACGATGAACTCTATCTTCCTTTGATGACAGTAAATGAGTCAGTTGAATTCAACGAATTCAAGGGCCTAATCAACTACTATCGAAACATTGCAATACAAGACCTCCTTTCAAGAAACCTTTTAAAAGACTCATTATCTTATCATGTGAAATATGTATTATCTGCGTGTGGCGCAACTCAAAACCTTGTGACAAGGGCCGCAGGTCCCATTTTAAGTAAAATACTTGATTGCCAACGTTCATAAAGTTAAGCATCATTTTATTTCCCAAAGCCATTCATCACCGCGATTCTAACTCAAATGTGAATCGTAAACGGGCCACGCAGGAATAATTTTAAACCGGCAACATGATCCCACATTCGAAATGCAGGTTCAAGCCTGCTCCAGTCATCGTTTACGTGGCCTTGTTGGGGTCCTTGTTGGTTACGGCTGACCCTTCCCAAAAAGTTCCGGCGGTGGCAGTACCCTCCCCCCAACTACAGGGGAAAGGCCAGTGCGTCATGTATGGAGTATGCGAGGAATCTCCGGTGACTCCCGGAACGAACTTGACCTGTGTTTACGACGGTGCTCCAAAGAAACTGCCCGATGATTCGTTGGCAGCCCTGACCGCAATATGTCCAGAGCTGGTGGCGGAGCATGGAAACGACCTCTGCTGTTCTGCTGGCCAGGTGGATGTTCTATCGACGAATATGGCGCTGCCTCAAGGACTCATCTCAAGGTGCCCGAGTTGTATGTACAACTTTCGACAAATTTTATGTGATCTCACGTGCAACCCCTTGCAGTCCAACTTTCTCAACGTTACAAAGTCCATTAATAGCACATTATTTCCTGGTAAGGTTCAGAAGATTTTTTTTGAATCCCGAATATTGTAAAAATGAGTTTCACATGCAAATATCATTTAATTTAATTCCCCACGGACAGATACCAAGGCTGTGATGGAGCTTCAAGTGTCCATTTCCGATTTGTACATTCAAGGCACCTTTGACAGTTGCAAGAGTGTTTATGTCAGCTCTACTAGTAAGCCGGCGATGGACGTGAGTTTAATTTTTTAAAGAGTACTTTAAAAATCAGTCATGTGCTAAATATTTTTTGTATGATTAAACGTAGATGCTGTGTGGGGAATGGGGAGCTTACCAATGCACCGCTCATCGATGGTATGACTACATGGGCAGTACTTCGAATGGATTCAGTCCCATTCAACATTATCTACAATTACACGTACTCCAACTACACCGGCCCATTTACTCCATACAAGCCCGATAAAATATTCAAGTGCAGTGATCCAATTAATGTAAACTTGTTTTTTAATCGCACGTTCCTTTTTATTTAAAAAATGAACGCTAAAAGTCTGAAATGCCGTGAACTAATAATGTCATGTCATGTATTTTGTGCAGAATTCTACATCGCCTTGCTTTTGCGTCGATTGCGAGGAGGCCTGTCCCGCTCCGAAGCCATTTCCTCCCGTCGCACCCCCACCATGGCAGCTTTAATAATGTCATGTATTTTGTGCAGAATTCTACATCGCCTTGCTTTTGCGTCGATTGCGAGGAGGCCTGTCCCGCTCCGAAGCCATTTCCTCCCGTCGCACCCCCACCATGGCAGCTGTTTCACGCGGACGGAATCTCAATCCTAATGGGAATTTTATGCGTCTTTGGCAACATCATCATCGCCTTCTTCGTCATCATGTTTTCAGACGACAAGTCTCCCCTAGGTACTGAAGAGGGTGGTGAGGTCCAAACTCCCAGCAGTAATCAAAATCACCACGACCAAAATCGACTAATGCCAGATGGCGAAGTAATTGTCATGCATCCGCTGGCGTCCACCAGCCTTTTCCAGTCGGCGCAGCATGCCATCAAGAAAATGTTTGGGGCGTTTGGACGGGGCTCTGCTGCTCATCCCTACATAACTTTACTCGTCCTTTTGGTGCCTTTGGTCCTGTCAACGGCGCTCCTCACTCCATTCTTCAAAATCACCACAGATCCCGTCGAGCTGTGGGCGAATCCTCATTCGAGGACGCGGATCGAGAAAAAGTTTTTCGACAAAAACTTTGATCCGTTTTTCCGCACGGAGCAGATCATTATCTCATCCCGAAATCCGTCATTCCAACGGAACAACTCGGAAGGGGTCAACCAGACATTTGGACCCATCTTCCAGATGGAATTTTTACTCCACATGAGCAAGCTCCAGAGTGACATTGAAGCATTGAACAATGGCAGTCTGAACAACATTTGCCTCAAACCGCTCGAAACAAACTGTACAATATTCAGTTTGATGGAGTATTGGCAAAATGATGTGTCCCTTTTGAACACAACGATAGGTTCAGTGAACTACTTGGACCACTTCCTCTTTTGCGCTAAAGACAACACCAGTCCCAAGGATAGTACTCCACTCCACCAAAGCTGCATGGGAAGCTTTGGAGGACCCGTGGACCTGAACCTTGTGCTGGGAGGGATACCTACCGAGTTGGGCAATGAGGCATTCATGCTGGCCAACACAACCGTCCTCACATTCGTCGTTAGAAATCACGTGGATGATGTGGACAACGAGGAGGCAAAAGTTTGGGAGAGTGCCTTCGTCAGCTACATGAAGAACTGGAGTGCTGTTCATGAGCCAAAGCTGAATATTTCGGTGGCGTTTAGTTCCGAACGGTCCGTTCAGGATGAGTTGAGTAGAGAAAGCAGGGCAGAGATACAGACAATCGCCATTTCGTATATTTCGTATTTAATCATGTTCCTGTACATCTCCATGAGCTTGGTTTTTGGCAAGTATTTGATGCGCCTGGTGAATAGCTGCTCGTGGCGAAGATACTTTTGGTGGCAGCAGGTACCCAAGTATTTTTATGATAGCATAATTCTTGACTCAAGAATCAATCAGTTATGCAATTCAATCGTGCTTTTTTTTGTTAAAATCAGATAAATCGGGAACGGCGCACGTCGCTGACCTGTATTGACGAACCAGCAATCAATGCAACCTCGCCAGGCCCATGTTGCCATAAAAAATCTGGGAGCAAATGGTACTCGCGCTTGATTCTATCATTAGTTGGCGTTTTTCTCGTCCTCCTCTCCGTAATTGCAAGCATAGGTCTGTTCTCTTTCGCCGGAGTGCCTGCAACCCTGATCGTGATGGAAGTCGTGCCTTTCCTTGTGCTCGCCGTTGGAGTGGACAATATCTTCATCATAGTACAAACTTATGATCGAACCTTCTCTCCAGACTCGTCAGTGTCCGTGCCTCACCGTATTGGATACGTGATGACGGAGGTGGGTCCTAGTTTGCTCATCAGCGTAATCTCAGAGTCCGTCTGCTTTTTCATTGGTGGCCTGGTTGCGAAAATGCCGGCGGTGGAGACATTCGCGTACTACTCAGCCGTCGCTCTCATCATCGACTTCCTCCTCCAAATCTCAGTCTTCACCGCTGTCCTCTCCCTGTGTGAGCAAATGGGCGTCGGAGAGAAGGAGGAGGATGCCGAAGCCATAATTAACAACGACTCTCAAGTTCCTTCTTCCTCAACCTCGCCGCCCTCTTCGCCCGTTGAAGGGAGGTCGCCGAGTCGCAGGAGGAGCAGCTCGAGGAGACTGTCCGGGAACAGTAGACGGAGAAAGGAAGGGAATCCGGGGATGATTGAGATTATCTTTACAAAGTGTTATGTCTCCCGTTGAAGGGAGGTCGCCGAGTCGCAGGAGGAGCAGCTCGAGGAGACTGTCCGGGAACAGTAGACGGAGAAAGGAAGGGAATCCGGGGATGATTGAGATTATCTTTACAAAGTGCTATGCGCCTTTCATCCTCGGCTCCAAGTGGATGCGGATGGGAATTTTAATGGTCTTTTATACATGGCTCTGCGTCAGCATTGCCTTGGTTCATAAAGTTGATGTCGGATTGGACCAACGACTATCTATGCCAAATGACTCTTACGTCCTGAAATACTTCAAGTAATGAGACAAAAGAAAACAAGTTTTCACAGCCTTAAATAAGTTTTGTTCAATTTTTGATAATGCTCAAATGTATTACTTTTCAGCGCCCTCGCGGAATACCTGGAAGTCGGACCTCCTCGTGTACTTTATAGTCGCTTCAAACGCTTCCTCCCCTTCATTAACTGCCCCTTACGTGCAGGACAAAATATCTGCGAGTGGATCTGCCTCCAGCCTCGTCTCCCAAATCTTCTCCGCGTCAAAAATCTCGAACGAGTCTTTCATCGCGAAACCAGCTTTGAGTTGGATGGACGACTTCATGGACTGGGCGGCGAACGAAAACTGTTGCAAATATAATGCGACAACGGGAGGCTTTTGTCCCAACACTGATGACCACTGCTCCCAGTGCGAAATCAACGTCGACAATATGCGAATCAGCCAGGACGACTTCCGCAAGTACATCTCATTCTTCCTTCAAGACATTNTAATGCGACAACGGGAGACTTTTGTCCAAACACTGATGACCACTGCTCACAGTGCGAAATCAACGTCGATAATATGCGAATCAGCCAGGACGACTTCCGCAAGTACATCTCATTCTTCCTTCAAGACATTCCTACGGACACCTGCCCCAAGGCGGGTCACGCCGCCTACCAAACCGCAGTTAGTTTGGGGACGGTGCGGACACTTGGCACCAGGTCCTGCTGAATCTTGGCCTGGGCTTGGCTGGGGTCACGCTGGTGATCCTCATCGGAACTTTTAGTGTGACAGAGACAATCCTCGTCTTCTCGACGATCCTCTGCATAATCACCGATTTGATTGGAATGATGTACATTTTTGGGATTAGTTTGAACGCTTTGAGCTTAGTTAACCTAGTCATGGCGGTGGGGATAAGTGTTGAGTTTTGTGTTCATTTGGTGTGTGCCTTCTCTCGCTCCTCGGAGGAGCCGATGACTGCGCTGGAAAAGTCGAAGGAGGTGTTGGGCTCTGTCGGCAGCTCCGTGTTTTCGGGGATCACCCTGACCAAGCTTGTGGGAATTGCGTGTCTGTATTTTTCAAAAACTAAAATCTTCTTTACATTTTACTTTCTTATGTATTTAAATATCGTAATTGTGGGGGCGCTAAATGGCCTTCTCTTCTTACCCGTTTTAATGAGTTTTGTTGGGAATGGAAAGATTCAGTAAAGGATTTAAAAAAGATTTATATAATGAGGTTGGAAAAGGATGAGGTTGGATGAGTGATGTTAATAGTACCTTTTTAAAGACTTAAATTATAAGATTAAGTTTTGAAATGTATGTGTAGATTTTTAAATGAAAATATTAATGTATTATGGTATACTTAAATTTCAACTACTATGCTTCCGTTCGACAAAGTCTTCTCGCCGCCTTGGCACGAAATATTTTAACCCTTCGAATTTTTTCTATGCAAAAAAAAAACAAATCAGGAAAGAATCACCTACCACATGTGCAATATAAAAGTATCTTTAGTTTAAAATCTAATATAAATGTAGGTATATTATCTTTTAATATCTTTTAATATGTAGTTTTTGTTAGTTTTAAGTATGTATTTCAGAGGAAGTTTTAAGGATGTCGAAAAGACCAAACCTGTAGTAGTCGGTAGTCATTTTGCTCAGTAGCTCCATACCTAAAAGAAATTAATTGAAAATGCTCAGAATATCATCTAGAAATTATTTTGTAACATTTGCATTGGTAAAATTTACACCAATTTAAATACACATTATTTTAAGACTAAGCATAATCATCGGTAAGTACTGATACTAATGAATAAATCTCGTGTCTGAAGTGGTTTCAAAATATATCTTTTGTCGGCTGTTAATACACATGTAAATGTGTATTAGTTTGCATTTATTATTCATGACAATCGGCTATCCCTCACAAATTATTACTTTTCATTTTCACAAAGTCATAAAGACTTCATGTAAAACTGATACATCTTTTGTTCCAGGCTCCAAGGGGCAATATGAGACACATTGGAATTAGGACTCAATACTGGACTTGGACTTAAACTTAACTGACTTTGGGATTTTTCTCTGTATCCTAAACAAAGAAGCCTGACAAAGGAAAGGATGATACATTTCTAGTGATCAAAGTGCAAAAGGTCTCTTCATGAAAGAAATGAGCCACAAATAACTACGACATGTAGAATATTTTGTTGTTCACTTTGGAATTTAGGTCTCACACAGTTCTTGCATACAAAGAGAAAATCAATGTACTCAGGTAATAGACAAATTGACAGTTAAGATTCGGAATGACATTTTCTTTTTGTATTACATACTTATGTATGTAGGGGTTTCCTTATTTAAAATATTAGCAGCAATTTTAATCGTTAAATTCTTAGTGCAAAAATGAAACGTGCAGTACAGAAAAACTAGTGGTGGCAGTGTGCAAAGGAGCTGATTTTGAAGAGCAATTAAAACTTGGTCAAGTAAAAAAAAAATCTGGTAAATAAATTGGGGTTTCATACATATGTATATCTATACAAAGAATCGAATTTATGACATCTAAAGAACCATATATCAATGTATTTAATCAGACTGAGTGAAATGAGTTTCACTTCCGGCCAAAATGACGACGACCCCAAATCCAGTACAACCATGTTCGAATCCCTAATTTCGGAAGCCCCCTACATTCCAGGCGACGAAAGTGACCTCGTCCCACTCGACGAAATCCCTTGGGTGGACAAATCTCTCATCCGACACTGCACCCGCTTCCACAAAAAGTACTTTTCCTTCGTCATCCTTTCCAACACGGCGGCCCTCATGCTTGGATTCGCAATCAAACCATTTACCTCCGTCCTTCTCACCACCGGAAAACTTCACGATCCAGAACGCTCCTTCCAAAGATACCTTTCCACGATTCAACGGATTGCAAAGTTCTTCGCCTTCCACTTCGACCCCGAGGAGGCATACAGGTCATTCTCCGCCGTAAGAAAAATGCATAGATTAGCCAGTAGAAAGGAGCGTTCTTCAAAATCATGTTCCAAACAACTGAACCTCTGCGAGCCTTGGAAGACTGAGCTGGTGTCCGCAATCCGAAAAGACTTGGAATACATAGACACAACATCTCCCAGTGACATATTGACCTGGGAGCCATCCCTCCCCGTCAGCCAGTTTGACATGGCCGTGACCCAGTTCGGATTTTGGGGGACCATGTGGCTCTTCCCTCGACTGTTTGGACTGCGAGACAGGGACGAGGAGATGAAAGGCGTCATTCACGTTTGGGCGATATATGGACGTCTTCTCGGGATCAGGGATGAGTTCAACATCTGCATTCAGCAGGATCCTTCCCTGTACCAAAGGATTTTTAGGGAAATCATCGTGCCCAGCGTGAAAAGCATTGATGAGACGGTGGTCACAGTTCAAGACGCTTTTATGCAGGCCTTCACTCAAAGAGTTCCTTTCATAAGGTATAGGGCGCTCCTGTACCTGGGCTTCGCCGAGTGGGAGGGGTTCGCTGGAGAAAATCTCTGGAAATTAATGAGTTTGAAGGACAGGGCTTCACTATATTTCATGAGAGGGTGGTTGTGGCTTGCCAGGAATTTGAGTTTGTTTAGGATGGTGATGAACCTTTTGGTGGCAATGTGGCTGCAGATCCAGTTCCGGCTGCATTTACCCAGCATGTTTTGGCCATCTCCCAAGTACTTTTTTCATGTGATGAAGTAATCCTTTTTACAGAGTTTTTGTTGACAGTTTAGTTAAGTTTATTTAGTTACGTTAAGTTTAAGTTGTATGCAAAGCATAGCTATTGATTTTTTTACTTTTTAACGAATGATTGATCATGATTCACGAAAGTGGAATTTTTATTATTAGACCTGTTGTCATTTTTTCTCCATCAACATTACTGTTTTGAATAAATTACACAAATGATGAGAATGAAACACCTAATCAAATTTTTCCGCAGGACTAAAATACATAATTAAACTGCAGGTCCTGGTCCTGCTCAATATCATAATCATCTTCAGTTCTCAAACAGTCTCAGGTTCTCTTCTGTGGTCAAGCCGAGCGGCAACTTCTGGTTAACAAAGAGGCGGAGATGAGCCAGAAAAGCGCGAATTCCTCTGAGATCTTCTCACCACTATCATCTTCACATGTGAAACTGCTTTTAGTAGCACAAAAAGTGCATGCACTATCACCAACCACTATCACATGAATCCCTCGAATAAGAATAGAATGTAGAGTCAAAAGAGCTTTTTTAATGGACGGATCGATAACCATGTCCATGTCCACAGATGAGGTATATTTTGTGTAATTGGGCCAACCAAAATTATAGCTAAGCTAGCCGTGCGAAAGATCGGGACTCGAGGCACACGTACCTTGTTTGAAGATCCTCACCATCGACTGATTGAAACTTGGATCGTTGGATCTGTTCATAATTTTAATTTTTTGAAGATTCGCATATCGGTATCAAGTTAAACTAGATTTTTTTCCTTGTTGGTCATCATTCAATCCTACTCTAATTCGTGTAATTTCCAAGAGCTAAACAAATCACAACTGTTTTAACTTGTTTACTGACGCTGGCGTAATGAAGCGGAGAACTTCAGATTCGAAGAAAGATGAAACCTTGAACAAGATGGGGAAAAGTCAATCGGTTTTAAGTTCGACGAATCTACGGAACAGTTTGACTCGGGGTCAAGCATCAGTCCAAGATGGCCAGCAACCTTGCAACTCATCCTCCGTAAAGAAGGATGAAAATCGTCGCCCTCGAAAAGCGAAGAGGAGGCAGCAGGAGTTGCCCAATCATGATCTTGAAAATATCAGAAGAGCCGAGCAAGGTATGTAATTATCATTCAATCCTACTCTAATTCGTGTAATTTCCAAGAGCTAAACAAATCACAACTGTTTTAACTTGTTTACTGACGCTGGCGTAATGAAGCGGAGAACTTCCGATTCGAAGAAAGATGAAACCTTGAACAAGATGGGGCAAAGTCAATCGGTTTTAAGTTCGATGAATCTACGGCACAGTTTGACTCGGGGTCAAGCTGCAGTCCAAGATGGCCAGCAACCTTGCAACTCATCCTCCGTAAAGAAGGATGAAAATCGTCGCCCTCGAAAAGCGAAGAGGAGGCAGCAGGAGTTGCCCAATCAGGATCTTGAAAATACCAGAAGACCCGAGCAAGGTATGTAATTATAACAGCGTTAATTAATCATTGTCAACAAAAACTTATCCTATCCAGGCTAGTGATACCCTTATCTAAAAAATTCCATTTCACAGAGGAGGAGAGTTCCATAGATCGTCGCCAGTGCGAGCCCCCCACTTCGCCGAACAGCGAGGGTGGCACTTCAACGTCTTCAGTTAAGGAAAACATAGCCCCGGTAGCTAAGAAAAAGTACAAGAAAAATCCAGTGTGGAACTATAAAAAGACAAAGAAAAGGCGTCACAGCTCGGGACTGAGCGCTGTTAGTGGCACCAGTAATGCCAGTGCTGCTACCACCACCTCCATCTCCAGCACCGAAAAGAAACGGGGTCGACGAAAAAGTGGAACTGTCAACGTCGCTGTCGCTGCAAAACCGAGCAAGAAGAAAGATGATGTTCCAGATACGAATGATGCTGATGATGACTCCAGCGAGGTCTATGTGGTGGAGCGGGTGGACGGAAAAGAAGTTATCGGCGGAGTTACCTTTTATAATATCAAGTGGAAGGGATGGGATGAGTAAGCTTGGAAAGCATTGTCATCAATGAAACTTTCAGTAAAGAAATTAATCTAGCTGATTTTATTCCAGATCTGCGAATACATGGGAGCCCATCGAACATTTGGATGGGTGCCAACAGCTCTTGGATGAATTCGAACGGAGGGCTGCGAAGGAAAGGGACACAAAAATAACAAAGGGCATTCCAAAACAAGAGAAGAAGAAGCCGTTTAAGCTTGAAGACACCGATGATGAGGGTGAAAAGGTCGCAATGAAGACCGCCAAGAAATTCATGAAGGTAGAAATTATTCTTTGTGACGACGGTTATCAAGGATTGAATCGTACAAAGTTATTAAAATGTTCGATGTATTTTTTAACAATCTACTAGAGCTTCGGAGTCCACAGGGAGTGGCCAATGGACAAAGACCCAGTGTCAATGGTTGGAGTGATAATGGTTGAAGGGGTGCTCACCTATGTCATCAAAAAGCGCGGAAGAGCCGGGTCCAAAACCCTTGACCGAACCAACACCATCCTCGTCCACGCTG
>JAHZMY010001898.1:0-15003 GCA_027743915.1 Seira sanloemensis | reverse complement strand
ATCCTACTCATCATCATCATCATCTCACTAATGGGTGTCTTTATCACCAGGTGTAAATTACTAAATCACATGTGCCGTTGTAAAAAAAACTAGAATTTGACTGAAACTCAAAGCCGTAGTTGATTTTCTGTGAATTGGTTGAAATCAAAACTTTCTGTCTCGTGTTTTTTTGCAGGCGGAATGTCCGCCCATTCAGATGGAGCCTGTGGACTTAACTGTGAACAAATCGGATGATGGGTCTCGGCGTAACTGCGAGTCACCCGAAGACGAAGGTAGCTCCTTGATGGACAATTGCACTTCAGACTCGGAGGACTCCTCGCCCTCGAGTTTCTCCTCCAGTTGGAACTCACTGTTGTGGGGCAGCAGCTCCAGCACCTCGCCGTCCACTTGCATTGACCTCAGAGTTAAAAAAGGTAAGCAATCTCTTGCATTTGCATGCACATACTATTAAAATTGCTTGTAGCGCTTTCCGCACCACTTTTGGCTTTGCACCATGATTCCATGTAAATATCCCGTGGTTCGGACAAAATGTTAGGCAAAAGACATGTTCTCAAAAAGTGCATGCACTCCTCACACACAGACACAATCAATGTGAGACAGAAGCCATGAAAATTATCAGTTGAGCAAGAACGTCCACCAATTTTCCTAGATTATTATCGCTCCCACAGAAAAAAAAACCATCATCATCTTCTGCTTTGGCAATCATCCCCATCATTGCTCCCAGCCAGGCGCTCGCCATCCGCCAGATTCCGATAGGGTAGTGCGAGTGTGCGGCAGTAGGTGAGCAAACCGTTCATCTTCTCCTGCTCCAAATAAGCAGGCTCACAACACTGTGACTACGTGTGGACGCTAATAGCGACAATAGGCTGATAATGCGATACTGATGTAAGTGGTGAATTATTTATGACGAGTAGGCCTGGTGCTCTTGGACAGAGAGAATGGAAGCATGACTCGAAAATGTGTATCATCATCGGCTCGCTATCTCTTGGTGTGGTTCAGCAGGTGTCAGAATCGCTACGGGTTAATTTCATTAACAAAATAATACATGATTGGAGATCGGACTCGTGATACGGGAAGGCGTTGAAGTCGCGGGGAAAGAGAGTGCTGGTGAGCATGTGTTGTTGCTCATCTCCACTTTAAATAAATTTACAATTTTGTTGTGTCGATGGCTCACGGGGTGACGATACCTGTATCATCGATCTCTTGATCCACCCACCCATAAATACGGTGTGTCCGGTGAAATGAAAGAAAGTTAGGAAAAGTTAATGCAACAATGAGAGAGGCCGAGTGTTTGTGTGTGTGTGTGTGTGTCCGCGGTGGGCATGTTGCAGCTAGAAAACAACTCGAGAAAAGACGCAACAGCAGGCATTTTTTGTACAATCTCTTTTCACGAGGAACAAGAAAAACAGGAGCACAAGCTGTGTCATATNTTAGGAAAAGTTAATGTAACAATGAGAGAGGCCGAGTGTTTGTGTGTGTGTGTCCGCGGTGGGCATGCTTCAGCTAGAAAACAACTCGAGGAAAGACGCAACAGCAGGCATTTTTTGTACAATCTCTTTTCACGAGGAACAAGAAAAACAGGAGCACAAGCTGTGTCATATAATGACAATATATGAAGCATATTACGATACACATTACAATCTGTTTTTTTTGCTACTGAAGCCGTCCCTACGTTGTATCATCATCGTCCTCATCATTTACAAATAAAAAAGCAGTTGGTGGCATAAACAGCGAAGGAGAGTGTTATGGTATAACTTATTTTATTGATGATAAGGCGTGGCAATTGTAACCAGCAGCAGCAGAGCGGCAAAGGCATCGCAACACATCGCGCGCTCGCCTCTCGCTTCTTCTTAATTCAACAGATCATAAAAACTGCGATACATAAAAATCAAGTTAACAATGGAGAAAAAAGTCGAGCAGATTGTTGAAGTATTTGTAAATACAACGGGTGCATGTTTTCTGTCATTTCTTCGAGTGAGGCTTTTTTTCTCTCTCTCTCTCTCTCTTCTGCAGAATGCACTCCTTTGCATGCTTTTCCATTCGGGTTGTTGCGAGTTGCGCAAAAAAACGCTGTTGAATTTCCCTTGTAAATGACAATCTTTATGGGAGGGTGGAATATTTTTCACATTTTGTTTTGATCACTTGTCCGTCGTAAATACTATCTGGTGTGTGTTGCAATCCATGTCAGCTTTTTGACTCTGCTAATCATACTTTCTTCTTCTCCTTTGTATATCTTTGCAAAAGCTGAGAGGCGTTGGGAGTCTACAGTCTATGTGATATAATTTTCCATGGCGTGTTAAAAACTTGACTTGCATCTCAAGTGGGATTTAGTATTTTTGCCGGCTAAGCATGAAATAAATATGCGTGGCGAATGAGTCGTAATCTTGACCTATTTTCAACAGGAAATGGCAGACAGCCTTGTTTCCTTCTCAAAGGACTGGCTGAGTTCAGCACATCTGCCTCTATCTCTTTGCATTTCGAAATTAGTGGAAAAAAATTCAAGAACTGCTGGGTTCAGGTTGATTGAGTTAGTCATCAGCTTGGCTCGCATTGCCCCGGCCATTCCGGACAATGAATAAGTAATGATGGAATGCTATGAAAAAAAGGTTATTGCTATCAATTTAATCTTTCTACGTTTACAAACCCATTCGGTGTACGATGTGTGCTGGGTGCCTCTCGTGTGAAACGATGATTAAGCCCGGCATAAATTTCCCATTCTCAGGAGTATAACGTGAAATGAGACAATATATTCGTCCGTCTTGAAGAAGACGAAAAATTCTGCTCAAGACTTTCTATGCTTCCTTGCCTACATCAAAGTTTGCATGTTTTGATTCCATAATCGTTCCTCAAGAGAGTGACAGACTGACAGACAGGAACTCATATTTACGAGTAAAAAGTCCTTTTTTCTCTTTGCACACACAGCGAAAGCAATTTTCTTGGTGGTGGTAAGCAATGAGCTTGTGCATTTCATAATTGCAATCCGCTTTTGTACCCAAGCGAAAAAAAAATCTTGTTTCTCTTTTGATTCATGTTTACAAATAAAAAAATGTTTTTTTTTGTTCTTTTCTTTTTGGTATATGCGTAAAAAAATGTGCGCGGTGCTCTTTTTCCCTTTTATTTACTCCCTTGTCTGTTGGAATCGTGCATCTATCACCGCAAAAAATGGAGGAATTCATGCATATAAATCTATCTGTGAGGTATGCCGTCTGCCCATGTAAAACAGGGCTTTTGCTAGTAAAGCATAACTGTTCCTCGTGTATGACAAAAGTTTGAAGGCACGGGGAAAGACGTCGTGGCACCGGCCCTTCCCATTGCCAAACTGTAATGGCCAGTGACAAGTGCTAAATTGCTGTTGAGGGTAATGGAATGCGCTTTCCATACTGCTGTTGTCGTAGATACGAACTGTGTGGTGGTGGAGAGGCAGACGTTTTACATGATTTCTCATATTCAATGTATACAAGATGAAGTTGGGCTTTTGAAAAAAAGATAATGACGATAATGACGATGTTGGTGATGGGGTGCCGGTCTCATTAATATCTGTCTTGAAATAATACGGGCACCCTACATGAGATCTCTCTCTCTCTCTTTTGTAATTTCTTTGGTTTTACCTTTCATTGCATTATCTTTGGTGCTGGGTTATTTTCTATACGTTTCGGCAATGTTTTTCATGATCATTCCTCATTTTGTCATGTGCCCTATAGTTTTTTTCGGAAGATGTTTAATGGAATTTATTTATTCAAGAAAATGAGCAACTTCTTAGAAGACTGGGAGATTTTTTTCTTCTCTGTTCAAGAATAATCAACCAAGCGGATCCCCATATTTTTCCACAGAAATAATAATAATTTTTGAAAACCACAGCGTGTTCATTATCCATAACATTGTTTATTATTGGAATAGCACAATATACTTTGGGAGGAATAATGCGGTTTTTCCCTTTAAACTGCTTTTCATTTGTTGATCAATTTTTTTCTCGAGAGGACGTGGAATAAAGAAGCTGTAATAGATTTGTGGTTGTTTCTATTCTTCTGATGACGCTCCTTTTATTTAAGTAACTCAAAATGTATAATAAGTTTTGGGGATTCATTTTCAATTCCGTTTTCAGCATGGGTTCAGTGCGACCACACCAGAAAAAAGAACATTTGAGAAGACGAAGTTTTCTATTCTTTTCTTTAAGCTGTAAGGAAATTTCAGGTTATTTCCCAGTGACAGATATAAATTGGCTGTGTCGTCATTCCTCAAGAATAAAAAAAGACTGAGAATTCTTCACTGTGACCGTATCATGTGGAAATGGTTATTTTAGAGTTCTCCCCACAAAAGTTAAGAGAGGCAATTTGAATTGCCGTAGTTTCTCATTTCCCCAGTAATGATGATGGGTTAACAATGAAAAGTTGAAACAATTGGGATGCCCTTTTGAATAATATAATTTTTTCACGTGAGGCAGCAAAAAAAAGACGCATCAGCAGGGCCCCCGATAATTCTTATAACCTACTTGAAATCTGTGAAGGCTGATGATGACTCTACCCGTCGATATAAAGTTGATAACGGATGTGAGGACTCATTGGCCCCTCACTCAGCAGCAGGAGCATATTTTTTCCTACTTTTCGCGAAAAAACTTGGTTCATGCGGATAAAAGTGCACAAACTTGCTTTCTTCTGTAGAAAAAAAAGACTTTCAGTTTTCAAAAAAGTTGAATATCGTCTTATACGACCCTCATTATTTCTGATTGTGTGGATACCCAGTTTATAGCATGTCTTGCTACTTGACACCAGAAAACCTGGTAAATAAAGAGTAAGTAATTTCTGAAATATTCAATTTTGCGAGAAAAAAGTAGAAAAAAAATCCAATGATCTTCCCTGTTGCTATATACTATTCATTGTAAGAAGCAGCTCCTAGAACGGGGAGGCACCTAGGGTCAGCACTGACGAGAAGCAAAGTTCTTCTTTGCATGAGCTGACAAGAGCCACTCACTACTGCCGCTTGTGGAAGCGCAACGATTTCTCGTAAAACTTGAAAGACGTTCCACATTCCAGTGCTGTGTGCATGATTGCTCACCTAAAAATGCGACAGGATTTTATAGCTTCACTCTGCATATTTGTCTGTGCAGAGACCTTCATAGTAGCTTGAAGGTGTGAGTCGAAGCGAAGAAGATATGAGCCCATCATAAATGGTGAGTTATTGAACTGTCAGAAATAAAATCCTTTCGCAGCTTCTGTGTCTCGTGTGAAACAACTAAATATATGTCCAGATAGCTCCTTTCTGTGTGCCTTCATCTAATCAAAAATAAATTCTGTTTCAAATCAAAACTGTTTTTGCGGGTAGAAAGTCACTAAAGTCCTTCACATGATCATAACTGCCTGTTACTGTTACACTGCCGCATAAAACGAGTCAGTAAAAAAAGGTTCTTGTAGCGTTATACGCCATTGTTGAACAGTTGAGCAGTACTCCCTTTTGACCAGAGTGAAAATAATGATGCTCATTTTCAACTCACGCTTTGGTAATATGAGGGGGTAAAATTGGGAGAAGGATAATGATGGGGTATGGAAAAAAATTGCGAGTCACTTTAGTCGTCTAGAGCGCACTCGTAAAAACGATTAAATCTCCTCGCTTTCAAAGGGCATAACTTACCTGGACGCTGCTCTTGTGTGTGAATTTTATATTGCGAGAGGTGAAAACAAAGGGCAGTTACAAACACCCCCTTTGATCATGTCCTCATCGGTTGACTTTATATGTACTTCGTGTTGCACAGGTGGGGTAATAGTCCGTCATGTGAAACTGGTGATAATGGGCCATTTACAAAAAAAAAGAAGACGACTCAAAAGTAAGGGGACAGTTGATGTTTGAGTCCCACACAAATCCCTAAAGAAAATATAAATGTGAGAGAATGCTTTTTGAGGATGAAAAACATGCCCTACCCACTGCACATTTTTCTTTATGGCAGTGAACTGCTTCCTTTGTGCAAAATACAAATTTGACCAGTCCTAAGAAAAAATTCCTTAGATGGACTCGCCAAAATAAATTTGTACGAGGGTGAAGTTGACTTGGTGAAATTTAAATGACCCCCACCTCGTCTTCATCTCCATCTTTCTCATCCGACTTTATGAGGATTAGGGCACTTGAATTGAGCATCTTGCTCAGATTTTCGTTTTTTTTGCGTGTGAGTTATGTGAAGGTAGTCCGTACACAGGGCGAAACTTCTATTATCATAATTCACGGGATTTTTTCTAACCAGTCACCAGACAAACAAACCTGGCTTGTCTCCATTGTTACTATGCAAATTAGTGGCGATTGTCGCAGATATACATACATTTTTTCACAATTTCTTTTTTTTGTCCTAACAATACCATATAGTTTTTCTCTTATAGGTTGAGGTTCCTAATGACATTGAAGAATGTACACATGCTTACGTAGTCTATGTCGCTGAAGCTTGCGTTTCTTTTGCGTAGGATCGGCTTCTGTAAATACTTTGAGAAATATTGGGGTGGGATGAACATTACGTCCTTTTGGATTGTCAACTCGTGCACAAAATTCATAAATGCTGGTTTATCTCGGCCCAATGAATGGACTCATTTTTGAATCAAATGCTAGACACAAGAATCAGTGCTATGCAATTTTCTATAAAAAAAATTGCCGAAAGATCATCTCGAAATTCCATTCCGGCGAATGCTCTTAAAATGTGCAAAAATGTCTCTCAACTTTATTTACGGTCAACTATTTTTGGGAATTTCGCCCTGTCATTTATTCGCGTTTTTAATATTTTGTCAAATATTTTGACATATGCTGAAATTCATAAGAATTTGTCAACTTGTACCTGACAACTTTGTCTGGATATTATCTCGAGTTTTATTGAGAGACGAAGTATGCGACACGGCGCACATAATTTCGGAATGTGTTTGCGTATGAGTCGTGTTTGGGAACTGCAATTTTTTATTATGCTATTCTGTACTACATGAACTTGTGCGGTGATGATGACATCGAAAAAGGATTTTAGGTTGCGATTACCATCTCCCCGTAATACACAATATGCAGTGCTTTGACCCACAAGCAAAATAGTATCATTTCATCACTCACATAAATCTCTCGCAGAAAAGTTTATTCAACGAGGAAAATGCGTTTTTTACTACTACGTCCCGACCATTGTAATATTATTCCAAATTTTTTAAAGACCCTTTTTACGCTCAACTAGTTTACATTGAAAATATGCCGTTTTCTCAGGGAAAACTCACAATTTGAAAAATCTTTAGAGGTGAAATCGCGCTTAGGCAAAATGGATAAAGCACACACCATTTATCAAGGAGGAAAACTACCTTGATCCGATCAACTAAAAAATCCACATCGTGACCAAGAATTCATTTTTGAAAGAGAAGAAGACAGACTCTAAAATGTAAGATTCTCTTTAGCCTCCATTCCATGAGAATGACCATCATCCACCTCATGAGCATCATTAAACTTATCGTTCCCCAATCTACATTACGCGGACACCAATAAACTTACTTTATTTCAAGCAAAAAAGCTTATACTCAGTCCTTTTTGCACACAACACACCTAAATGATGAATCACCGTGATATACTCGTCTCTCGCTCTTGGACTTTACATGTAAGACTGTTTGGTCTCCTTGCTGTGAGAACAAACACGACGCCACTAAACCCAAAAAATTGTGATACCTGCTGAGCCCTTATTGATCTATATGTTACTGTGCTAATTTTTCACCAAAAATGTAACAAAAACAATTGCACGCTGGGAGAAAACATGAGAGAAGAATGAAATAATCACATAACTCGAAACCAGAACTAAGTCGTGATCGTCAAGGAGAGGAGGAACAGTGATAGTGAGGAATGCAATGGGAGTAATAGATTTTCTATAAAAAAATTGCCAGGTACCCTTCTCAAGCACCCGTGAGATCAAGTGCGTTTTTTTTGGCAGGAAGTCTTTTCGCTCACAATTTATTGGCATTTAGATGAAGAAGCAGAAGAGCCTCGTCATTTTTATGTGGCACTGTCACAAGTACCAAGAGCCGGTGCGCTATTGCATAAAAAATTGAATTGAAAAGTGAAGAATGTGATAGTCCTCTCTCAAGAAGACAATTTTTTGCGACTCATGTGCATATTTCAGCTGTGCTTAGGATGATGAGATCTTGATATCAGAGTAGATTTTTTTTTATTCTTCATTGTGAAGCTATTACCTATATATTTTTCATAATGTGAACACTCCTATTTCTCTCGAGTGAGTGTGGATACTGAAGATGGAATAATGGGGGAAATTATGAGATGAAACTAAAGTTATTCTTTGTAAGAGAGGGAGATAATCATATCCTCATTTATGCTCACACACAAGGTATTATAATACATGTATTTTATAAAGTAGAGAATCGCTTTTGCAAATGAAGATGTGTGATGGCTCTTGTCCGATTGAGCCATTCGTAATCTAGCACGGCGAGATTCTCTTGGTACCTGAAGTAAGGGGCCGGTGTGCGGTGCGAGAGAGTTTGAAATTGCCTTGGTAAAATTACTCTACCACACCTTGTACGCGGAATGTTCCCCTGTTGTTTAATTATTTTACTGTAATGGAAATAATGACTTGTTTCACCCAGCTTTGTCTTCCCCCCAAAAAAACGTGCAACAGTTTGATTCGATTAAGGACTGCTTTCCGCCTTTGTGGCTCAAAGATGCTATGTGGCAGGTTTAGGCTATTATTTAAAATGAGTTTCGACGATGATGTGCAATATGCCATCTCAATCTTCTTTAATTTGGGGTGATTGAGGAAACACAGAGGTTTTTACGTAAGCGCATAGAGTAACCTCATCTCACCACGTTTCCAAGAATATCTACGAGAGTTGTGAGAAATTGTGAGTGATTTCATCGAAATAATGTGTAGTTAGCTTAAACACCAGTTGCAAGATGCACTTTTGTGCGAAATCTGCAAAATTGCAATGCAGCACTCATACATTTCCCCTCCCTTTTCAGCTTCGCTTAAGTACAGTGATTAGCATATATATACATTTGAATAGACGGTAGAAGGTTGATTGGTTCAACAACGATATCATAATTGCACATTAAAATGCGCCTTTACGAATTGCCTCCTTGTGTTCTTCCTCATCCTATTTCAGGTCCACTTGACGACTACAGGTGTACAAGCGAGTCGACATTTTTTTCGTACGCGAGATTTATGGCGAGCACCAAAAACATATCAAAATAAATATCGGAGGAGAGGAAGCCTCTCCTAAAGTGTCTGTTCAAAATTCCTCCTTTTGTGGTAACCCCAAAGGACCTTCCCATATCTTCTTTACAGAGGAGCCTAATATGGTCATTTTTGTATTTTTTATACTTTCGTGATCATCTTATCAAATTGCATTCACTCAAATCAACCCTCTCTCCCTCTCTATCTTGCAAGGCACACAAAAAATGGTTGTTTAAATAGCTACAGGATTTCTTATGGTGGAATGATGAAGATGATCAACAGAAGTAGAAGCTTGTTCATGTGAGCGCACCCAAACAATATTTTTTTTATTTCTTTTAAATCACCTTATTTTACTAGATTTGGAAAGTCATTTTTATTGTTCCTTCTTTTTTTATACGAAACCAATTCATATCATATAAGGTCAGTAATGTATGCATGTATATCGATTTTCCATACTAATTTGCCATAATGGATGTATAGAAAAGGCAGCTCCAATACTGCGTGTTTCGCATCACAATCACAAATTCTCTCAAAGGAGTTATCGCGTAAAAAGTATATTTTCTTGTTCTCTCCTCGATCTCCAGATTTTTATGTGATCACGACGATAAAATTTGTGGTAGAATGGGACATATCAATTTTTTACTTGCAATTGGAATAATAAGGTAAAATGAAACTTTTTTTATCGAGAAGATGCTCTCTCATGTGAGTGTGTGTGTGTGTTGATCTCCTTGTCGTATGTCTTTTTGTCTCGAATGAGCTACAAGTGTAAATGTACTTTTATGTCTGTAAACAAAAAAGTAAGATGTTTAGAATCTCTATTAATCTTATCGTTTGATTTGCCTTTGCCCATTCCTTGAAAAAAATGGATGTAAGTTGGCTCATACAAAAATTGTTATTACCAAAGTTTTGCTTGTGTGACCACTAAAAACGACTTGGTTTGGATTGAGTAAAATATGCAATATACATTGTGTAGAAGGGAGATAAGCGAATTGTACAATGGAAGGACAATATCTCTTCTGACTATTTAGCCCGCTTTGGATAATTGGATTTTTGATACTTTTGTAGGAAAAAAATGTACTTGACTGACGGTAATTAATGGACTCTCATTTTTTTCCCTTGCACTTTTCCCAACTTCACGTGCACAGTCGTCTGCTGCTCTCAACTATTTGTACGAATATTCACAGTGTGTAAAACAATGTTAGAGCGGAGGGGGAGCATCTGTTAAGTCATCATCGTTTTGTCTTGTCTCTTCATTTTCCTAATTTATATTGGTGTTGATCGTAAAGCAGTATTGAGCCTGAAGAGGAGAAGTCTTTTCGAGAAAACTAGCAGGTATTTTCACAAACTGCTCATTTTTTTGTGTGTGAAGCGTTACACCATGTTAAGCGATTAATATGGTGATGTAATATAGGAAAACAATCTCCACGCTCAAATACTTACTATTTGGCTTGCATATACATATGTACACACACAAACGCCATTATATACATATTGTCCGGTCACCGGTGTAAATTACGCTGATGATATTATATTCTGGTGAGATGTTGGTTGGAGGAGCTCTCTCGCATGCGAACTTTAGATCTGAACAGGCGGTTCCTTTTTGTAATCATTTATTTGAAAAGATAATTTGTGGAATAAGTCCCAGTAGGGAAAAAAACTGTGTTTTTTTGTAAAGACTCACATCCCCACTCTCATTTTATAATTCCATCACACTCCCTTCAGAAGAAAAAAATCTATGAAATTGTATTTCTTTCGAGTTATACATCATTTATAATTACGTACGTGCATTTAAAAGGGATGAAGGCGATTTACTCAAAGCCCTCGTAAGACAGATGTGGAGGGAGTGAAAGGAGTAAGTAGCCACAGAAGAGGAGAAAAAACTGGATATTATTACGTCGGTACACATGGCACGACTCTGTCCACTTTTTTTTAAATGGCGAGCATCAGCGTGTCCATTTAGGTATTAAAAAAGTCGGAAAGCACAGCGCTTCTCGGTTCATGACCATTTCATATGCATCGCGTTTTTGTTGTCTTGCTCTTTAATAAGTATTTTCCCTTTTGTTTAGAACTAGGTAGACTCACTTAAGCCAGTCATGAGAGTATTAAATCACGACTGTCTAGTTACATCCCATAAGTTAAATACCTCGACGTTCACAGCTCTATATATTTTCAGATGAAGATGCAAGTTTTGGAAGTTAACAAGCTTTTGTGTCAATGAGTCACTGCTCCGTTTATCTTTTGGGAGGACAGAGAGAGAGAGAGAGAGCGTGGACCGACTCTCTGTTTACATCTTTTTATATTAATTTGTGTTGAGTCAACAAATCAGAGAGAAAACACACAAATAATAGACTTTTCCTCCCGTTCATCTTCATCTTGAACGTGACATTTAGGAAAAGCAGTTTGCGTCTGGGAGCCAATCTAGAGGGATATTAGACAGAGTTTAGTTGAGTCATTTCTTCTCTATCAGATTAAGAAACAAATTATACATATAGTATTTTTCTCTAACAGCTTTGTCGTTCTGTTGTGGCCAGTGTAAATTCCTTGAAATGGCATTTCCTATGCAATTCTTCTTCTCTCCGTTTGTATCGCCTCCTCTTGAACTTTCACGACTAGATGCGTGCTTACATTGCGAGTATTCCACATGTACTTTCTTGAAAACATTTTGAGACGACGATGATGCTGATGATGATGATGAGCACAGTTAGTACTTATTAGCTTAAGTGGTTTAAAAATGAAACAAGATAAGAATGCATCCATTTTCGTACTCCTCGGTACGACTTGTGTTTCTATAAATATTGCATACATTTTACTTTAGGAGGCACTCAACCCCATACTAATTTTCCTTTCCTGCTTTACTCAAGATTTGTGAAACGAGATTAAAGTGGAAATAAAAATGGAGCTCTTTCTGCTCACTCTTTAATTTCCTTTCTATCATTTTCTAAAGTACATAATAATGAATGCTCTCGCCATATCTTAACAAGCGTGAGTGTGTGTACATTTTCAAAGACAAAAAAATCCCCAACCGATTTTATCTTGAAGCGGGAGTAAAAGAATATGGGAAGAAATATGTACATACATGCCTTCGAGAGGTACCAATCGTCCGTTTGCAGTTGTAGCGTTTCCTTCACTCCAAACAAGCATCTTGATTCAGAGGAAATATGAGTGTTTCAAGAGCATTCTCATTTGATCGAGCGAATGCAGCGTCATCCTCATCCCCATTCATCAGAGTGACCAGAGAATGATGTGGAATGATGAAGACGTGTCCCTATAAAACTTATGAATAAATGTATGAATGGCGCTTGATGGTAATATTATGGATGTGGGTTTGACGTGCGGTTCAAAACAGGTATGAAAAATCTGTATTAAAATAAGTATAACAAGCATTGTTTAGCGGAAGATCATATATGCACACCACCACATAAATTCTTCCACATCCACATGTCTTCTGTGAGAGCTGTATGGTCTCCTTCTATTTCAAAAGTGATGATAATGACACTTTACAAAAAGAGCTGTGTGCTCGAGCAAAACACGAGAAAAAAGCTGTAACATTCGCTGTAATAAGGGTAGGGACCATGTCTTGTTCATTATATGATAATTAATGCCTCCATATATTTCATTTAGCTCCATATTTAAAACACTCGCAAAAGCAGATGATGACAAAAGGATACAGCTTGAAACGAGGTTCAAGACGGAGTTGGGGGGTAAAAAAAAGAGGCAGGTGATGGGCTACAGAATATAGAAATCGCCTTTGAGTGTAGGAGAAGAAGGTGTAGTTGGAAACACACAAAAAAATCTCTATCAGCCCTACCCAGTCATCAAACGGACTATTATGGCAAACACACGGTGTATTACCTACAAGTGTAATTTAAGTTATCATTTCGCCTTTGAAACAGAAAATTGCTGCGTTTTGTGCTGACATATTTTTTGACTCCAGTAGAGTTGACCAATGGCAAATTTGCTTTGACAAAAAATTCTTTCTCATTTTTTTATTAATGCTTATTATGTTGAGAAAATTAGCAGGGATTTAATGACGCTTCTAAACACTTTGTGCTCCCTTTCTGTGAGAGCATCTTCCTTTTGAAAAAAAAAATCTTTTCTAATTCTGTTTTCCTTGTTCCAATTGATGACCAAATTAATAATGATCATGATGTGTCCTCGACTTGTCAAAACTGACGCGAGTAACGGGACACATGCGTATTTGTAATAGGATTGTTTCAAGGCTTCGTTGGTGCATGCGAAATGAAGACGGTGTGGTACATCACAGTATTACATATATTTTTTGTTAATTTGATTTGTGGGTTTGATCATGAGGATGAGAATGATTATGATGATGCACACACGATTACACATGTTTTTCTTAATTGTATCCATGTATAAAACGAGCTTGTATGATGTGACGACTCTCTCTCTCTCTCTCTCTCTATTCATCTTTGTAGCCTCAAGAAATATTTTGACGGGGATCTCAAGGCATATAAAGGCTTTATTTATGACGCTCGCGATAATGAATTTTGAGAAATGAGAGAGTGATATAAATTTTGTGACTTTCATCTGCCTCGTAATTATTCTCACTTTTTGAGTCTCTCCTCACACTGCGCTCAAGGAGGCCCTTTTCTCACTTTGTGAGTGTGTAGCTGTGGTCATAAAACCCAGTTTTAATTTTTACTCGTGCGCTTTAACGATTTTGACGTATGACTATGCATCTGCAAGGTCCCACTCCAAGTGAGGATTCCCTCTTGATTTGACAGGACATAAAGAGGTCATCCATTGTCGAAACTCGGCGTGTGCAAAAAGCGCACAGCGCCATTGTATCTTTTGAGCTGACCGTGACAAAAAGGGTAATATGTGTACACATGTTTTCTTTCTCATTTCAGTTGATTCCTGCGTGTTTTATTGTCTTAGCTAATTACCCCACGTAAGTAATTGACTAAAACATTGCATTTCTTCTTCTTCTTCTTGGTGTGGAGTACAATGAGCAGTTATGAGTTCATAAGGTCCAGTCGTCATTCCTGTAAATAACTTATGACTTCAACTTTCACGTCATTTTCATACACTTTTTTTGTTATGAGGGTATGATGAAGGGAAAATATGCGTTTAAGGTGTGGTCGCGGAATCACAATGCTCTTTTTTCTGTTCTCATATAGCACCACGCCAGGGCAGGACCCGAAGAGTTTCATCTTTGAGCCTCAGTAATAATCGTCATCCCAGCAGAGTCAATCTCTTGTTTTTGTCTTTCTTATCTCACATACAAGAATAATAATTGAATTAGTTTAGAAACCTTAAAACAAGACCATGAATGTACCCACGAGAAAATAGTTTTTTTTCCTTTCTCTCGAACAAGAGAGATAAAAAAATGTATGAATTACTTTGTGCACAAGGATGGGTCGTCGTGATCGTAAAAAAATGAGTGTGCAGGTACCAATGTGCGTTTATTCTCTCTCGTCTCATCCCAAGGTTTATGATTTTCTTTATGGAAATATCATTCCAAGGTGTGGATGCACACATTCTCATATTTGTATTGTAAGTGGGCATCAGGTGGATATGGAAGTTAATGTGCTCTTTTTCGCCGGGGTATATAGTGATGATAACATAACTCAAAGCGTAAATTTAAAAGAAACATATTTTTTGAGGGATGATGATGAGTGACGAGCGGGATGATGATGGTCACTCACAAAAATGAATACAGACATTGAACTTTTGCCCTTGCCCATTTGTTACAATAAACGTGAATAAATGAGAAGGAAAAGAATGTGATTTTTTACCAGCCATTCCGTGAAAATACAAGCGTCCATGTGTAATATGTATGTATGTATCTACGTGGAATGTGTTAC
>JAHZMY010001897.1:0-10040 GCA_027743915.1 Seira sanloemensis | reverse complement strand
TGTATTGGACTTTTGTGGTCAGTCAATTTGGAATGAGGGGATCCCACAAAAACCCATATAACATGTTTACATCCCAAATCATAATAGGTAATCATTTGAGATTGTCGCTGAAAAACTATGCATATCCTTCTTTTCTCTCTCTCTCTCTCTCCATCAGTAAATCTAATGGGATGATGATTATGGAAGGGGAAGAAAGCGTAAAAATGTAATGATGATATTTATGACAAGAGGTTGACGCATTCAGGAAATTGAATAGCACCTGTATTTCCTCCCAAAGTTCTCATCTAAATGGAACTTATATGTAATAGCCTTTAATTCATCTCCACTTGATTTGAGCTGAAGCACACTTCCATTATCACTCCTTTCCTCGGGAGAGCAGCAGTTCCACTTCATTGTTGTAAGAAGGCATTGCAAGTTGCAACAATCAAAACAAATCACGAGAAGAAAGATGTGTGTGTGTGTGTGTATTTGACTATTCATCAGCTCATATTATGTATTATTAGCTCAGCTGCAACAATGGCCAACGATGATGCACGCTGTCAAGCTCAAAGAAAAGACATAAGAATAGGATATATATTTTGTTACTTGAGCAATGAGCCTGGAAAATCAAGTTCCACATTATATCTTTTGTATTCCCTTTTCACCAGGATTTTTTGGTCTTTTTTTTGTAAAAGCGAGTAACAAAAGACTTTGAAAGCAACAATCATCTCGTCGAGTTGAGTATCACAAGAAGGAAGAAAAGTGACCTGTTTGCTCCCACTTAATCTTTCCTTCTTATTCTTTCTCTGGAAACACACATCTTTTATTCCGGTTGGATTGTCAACATCCATGAATTCAATGTATTTTTTCCTCTCTCGCAGCTTTTTCAAGTTTTGAATACCATTTGAATGCCAGAATGATGAGCCGAAAGGGAATCAAAGACAAGTTGAAGCAAAAGCTATTTTTTTCTATGGCCGGTTAAATTCTTTTTTTTCCTGCATTTTTACCTGCCCTGTGAGTATATGATTATGATTCCACTCTGTCTGCCGTTACCAAAACTTGGATGTCATAAGGCTCGAGGAATACAAGTATGTGCATACATGACCACCGGCTTCACACAGCTTCCTCCGCATATTATTATTATGATTATGATCACGATGATTATTATGTGTGCTCACTCCTCGTCCTCACCTTTGAAAAAAACTGCATTTTTACGAGTTCCAAAAGCATTCTTATTTCAATATTTTCTCAAATGGCAAACACACATACATAACTCTGTGAGAGTGTGTGCATATGGGCTCAGGGCACCACCACTGCAAGAGGAGGAAGGCGAGGCTCTCTCAATTCTCAAATTCTCAATCTCACATCTCATTATTATTACATTTTCTTCTCTTCTTCAGCCTATGAAGAATAATGATGATGAGCCAAACCTAGCTCGCTAGACAGCTTGGCCCCACGAAGCACACAAAAAGTTGGTAAACTGCATTTTTACGAGTTCCAAAAGCATTCTTATTTCAATATTTTCTCAAATGGCAAACACACATACATAACTCTGTGTGAGTGTGTGCATATGGGCTCAGGGCACCACTGCAAGAAGAGGAGGAAGGCGAGGCTCTCTCGATTCTCAAATTCTCAATCCTCAATCTCACATCTCATTATTATCATATTTTCTTCTCTTCTTCAGCCTATGAAGAATAATGATGATGAGCCAAACCTAGCTCGCTAGACAGCTTGGCCCCACGAAGCACACAAAAAGTTGGGAGATTGAAAAAAACGAAGAGTCTCTCTCTCTCTCTCTGACTGAAAAAATACATAAGTAATGGTGGTGGGGGCAGCAAGGAAAAAAATGAGCCTTAAGCACAAAACTGTCTTCTTCTTCCAAACACCAAAATGTATTCAGAGAGTTCTTCTTCTTTTTAAGCTAAAGGAAAAAAAGCGTTTTTTTCCTTCTTGTATTCTTCAAGCTCTCTCATTTTTGATTCACCTGTCCCCTTGTTATTACAGGTGTAAAAAGGTGCGCAGCACATACCATGTGTGTGTATGCATGTATATGCGATGAGTTTTTGACTTGACAAACACAAAAAAAATTTGGTGAATTGATCATCATCATTCCCTGTGATTTATAATGGCTCGCCTTCTCGTCTTCTTCAAACTCACAAATAATGAGAGAGGCATTCATACATATACATATAGCTTTTTCAGCTCCAATCTTCAGTAGACTTTTAGGCGCAGAAACATGCATTTTTTCTTGAGCTTTTTTGAGCCGTGTCTTGTGTTTTCTGATAGATTTTTTTGTCTCTCCTTTTTGGCTACAGCAAGTCTGTCAGCTCACCAAATAAATTTACTCAGGTGTGCCTGCCTGGTGCACAGCTATTTTTTTCTACATGCATTGTCATCATAAAGACTCATAAAACTCATAAAACTTTAAGTAGAGCGTAAATAGACCCCGAGAGAAGAAGAAGGAAAGAAATATCCCATTTCCCCCCAAAAAAATGCCCTAAACCTCACATCAACCCCGTACGGCAAACCTTCTGGAATTATCAATTTTAGCATGAAACTTATATCATCCCCTATCCCTGGAACCTCCCCTCGAGAGAGTTCACTTCACACACACATCACACGTACGCGTAAAAAGCGTTTTGTAATTCAATCTCTCCAATCTCCTCTGATGATGATTACTACATTTTTCTACCTTTTTGGAGTTTTGGAGTTTCGGAGTGTGAGTGTGTGCTCTACATTACTTAAGCACATTATTACCCATTACCTTTTCACATTTAGCCCTCACTATGCTTATGCTCACGTAGGCCTTTTTCTCTTTCAAAGTCTCAAAGTCCCATGAGACTTTTTATACTCGTGGTTGTGAGGGAATTTGTGTGTGTGTGTGTGCCCCCGCGCGCTATTGTTCTTCTCACAACTTTTTACTTTTATCCAACGAGTATTTCCCCATGATTATTATATAGATATGCTAAAAGCTTCTCTTTCTCTCTCTCTCTTGTCTTTTCCCCGAGAGGAGGATAGAAAAAAAAGTACCTCAAAGCAATTCACCTGGGCATCCTTTTTTTCCCTGGGAGAGCTTCAGGCACAGAGATATGTATATACCTATGCTGCCTCTCTTTCTGAGGAAAAAGGCCCGGTCCCAATCCATTTTTTCCCAATTGCAATCTCAGCCTCACTGGCTCAAACATTGTAAATACACATATATTAGACATATCGCCTTTCTTTCGAGAGAGGAAATGGTGACCGGTAAGCGAAAAAAATCACTGCAACCTGCAAGTAAGTATTAAGTATTTTACAGGTATGTCATGCCACAATCAAAGTCCGCCAATACTTGAACATTTTACCCTTGATGAATACATACATACAATGAGCACTGAGCACATAGTATGACATAAAAGTTGGGGGTGAATATATTGGTATTTGATTATGGGGTACGTACGATGTTTCTTCACATCGTGTTGTAGGAAGAGAGAAAATAGAGGACAAATTATTATAATCCTACTCACCCTTTAATAAAATTTTTGAGTGAAACATGGACATTTTTCATTATTTTCATACATGGCATAAGATTATAAGATATGGCACACATTCCCCACCTGAGCCAGAGTCCGAAGAAATCAATTTAAGTTGCTACTGCGAAAAAAAGCGTTTAATGAGCAAAATGCCTGCATACTAAAATGTACAGGAATGTGGGGGCATACATGTACATATATGCATATCCCCGAATCAAGAATTGTCGCGTCCGAGTCTTGAGAGATGACTCGTGTTTTTCCATAATTCCTTTTTGATTCGGTACTTTACCGTCTTTTAGAAGCAATTTTAGATCCACTCGTAATATTTTTGTGGCAGGTTGAGGAGAGAGAGAGAGACAGAGAGATTGAATTGTAAAGAAGGGCACATCATCATCTCATCGAGGTATTATGGCCTGTACTTAATTCTACTTACATTTTTTCCACGACGAGAGATACCCATATATTACATACTTTTACTTAAATACTGCTACGGAACAAAAAAAAAATATTTTGGTGATGAACTGTTCTACGTTCTGACTTAACTTTTAACTGCGAACTTATTGTTAGTATGTACGAAGAGAGCTTTCATTTCAAAGTTCGAATATATAGCTTCAATAATATCTCAACTGAACACGGACGGATGGAATATAATGGATGGAATGGAAGGTACTACACACAAGACACAGGGAAAAATAGCATATTTTTCTCCTCGTCTTCGTCGTCCTCCCTTATTCACATTGTCTTAAGAGAGAAGTTTCTTACACAGGTACTACACATGAAAAGTATGTGCTCAAATTTTTACCTTTATTCCTTCATTCCTTCATACCTTTTCTCCTGTCCTTTTCATGCGGTGTAAAGACAATACCTGAATATTATCTTATTCTTTCAAAAAACAACTCTCGATTCTCTCTCTCTCTCTCTCTCTCTATCCATATTACACATAAACCATATACAACCTCCACAGCACCGCCAACACCACCACCACCACCACCACCTTCACACAAATTTTTTTTTTGTGTCCTGTATTAAGTATTAACATTAACTCTCATTTCATAATGCACACCAGAGCTATGTACATGTTTTGAACACACGTAGTCCACATCGACGAAAGGTATGGAAAAGACAAAAAGGATCAAAAAGCATATCTCTCCTCAAAAACTCATATATATATATTATGATCATGATGGTCATCATCATCATCATCAGCAGCTTCAGCAGCAGCATCATCATAAAGTTCACGAAAAGCTAAAGGGAGTCGAAGAAGAAGAAAAAAAAATTCACTCACTCCAACCAACTCCAACTCACTCTTGGCATCATTATCATCCTATCTCATCATATCGTCACACACATCGTCATATATGCATTTTTTTCCCTTTGAAAGACGAAGTCGAAGAAACAAAAAAAAATTCATACCTTTTCTATTCCCATTATTCTTAGGTCTCACAGAGGATTTTTTTTCTGGTCAGTATTCTCACAGGTGTAGTAGGCACACAAACACACACGTTGATTGTTTCTCTCTCTCTCTGAAAAAAAGTTGGATATTGGAGATATATTATTTGAAGATAAACTCCTGCTAATTTTTTTTTCTAAAAAAATCATCATCATCATAACATATATATAACATTAACAAGATAGATTGGTCAGGGAAAAAAAAATTTCTCTTGAGATACGTATAATTTGTTGTACATGGACTATATGGAGAAGAAGAAGGAATGGATCCTCCATAATATAAGCCGTAGAGGCTTTTGAGGCTTATCGTCTCTGAGAACACGAGAGGACCTCACATCATCATCACATCTCTCACAATTTTTTTTTTCGCTACAGACATAAGACATAAGACAAGAGAAGAAGTGAATCTCAATACTCAATTGTTGAAGCGTTTTTTTTTCTTCTTCTAAAGAGTGATCATCATCTCATCATTATTATGAAGGGGATGACGATGATGAGCCATTATCTTTTGGTAAATGTGCATCATCCCTTATTCTTCTTCTCCTTGTGTCCATCTCCATGCCGTGCTCCTCAACCTCAACAACCACCACCATCACCATCACCACCACCAGCGAGTATATTACCTGTGTGAATGGAGTTTCATTGAGAACAGACTCTGTTCTGAGCTGAGCTGAGAGAGTCACACAAGAAGACAAAAAAAGAGTAATAATTTCTTTTTTGGAAGGCTTCAGAGGCTATTCAATCTAAGAAGAGAAAAAAAGAGACTTTAATACTTTAATATAAACATTATCATTGGATTATCATTGTGAAGCAGAAGAATAAGTATTGAGAACAGACTCTGTTCTGAGCTGAGCTGAGAGAGTCACACAAGAAGACAAAAAAAGAGTAATAATTTCTTTTTTGGAAGGCTTCAGAGGCTATTCAATCTACGAGGAGAAAAAAAAGAGACTTTAATATAAACATTATCATTGGATTATCATTGTGTAAAAGAAGAAGAAGAAATAGAAGGAGTTGTGCACACCCGCACCAAAAAAAGCAAGACCTTTACCTGTATAATTTCTTGTGGGGTGCTTCTCCTCATCTCTCTGAATGAAGGAAGAAGATTGCGAAGAGTGCAAAAAAAGTACATTTAAAAAAAGATTTTTTTTAGTGAATGTGTGAAAAAATTTAAAGGAGTGTTGTAAGTAGATGGGATGGATAGGCTCACTGACCATTTTCGTATGAGATAGTGTTCGTGTCATCATCATCTTCTCTCCTCTCGTCATTAACATTTTTTTTGGTGTCTTCGTCAACTTCTATTCCCGTACATGAGATTATTTTTTTTGAAGCTGAGACTTCTTCTCTCATTGTTGCTAAATGTCCTCCTCTGAAACAGCGTCCGCTTCTGGCCGCCATCGCCAAATCGCCATCCATTCTCATACTCTTGAGTCTTGAGTCTTGAAAGGTGCAGAGGCTGCAAGAAGGAATTAAGGAAGTAAAAAAATATTACTCATCCTCATCAAGAGTTTGTGTGAATCAAGTGAGTAAATAATAAATAAAGTGGACTTAAGACTTTGAAAAAAAAGTGTAGGTGTGTATTGGAATTTTGGATGGATGTTGTGGACTTGTGGACGTGTGTGCCACTTCTCGAGTGGTGTTCCGTATTTACCTCAAAACTAATTCTCATCAGCTATGAGCTGATCTTGTGTGAAGACGAGCAAAAGACGGAAGCAGCAGCAGCAGAAGAAGAAGAAATGGGTTCCTCAACGGAAAATATCGATTGTCATCATCATCACTATCTCCATTCACACCATTATCATGATGATTACCATGATAATGGCCTGGCTCATGACTGCTCTCTCTCGAGACACGAGGAAAATGAAGCCACTTCTGGAGCACAGGCCCAGGACCAGGCACACCGCGCGTGTCCCTTGAGAATGGGACTTGGTCGTAATGAGGTGGACCACATTGCCAATAATCATTTCAGCTGTGACAGCCATAATCACCCAAGAAGAAGCATTTGTCATTGTACAAGTTCTAGTTCCTCATCTCCTTCTGACCAAGATTCGGTGACACTGAGGCTTGGTGATGATGACACTCCTGTAACAATAACAAATCATCATCATCAACATCACCACCACCACCCTATTAGCTCGAACTTTAATCATAGCAGTAATAATAATAGTCCTAGTAGTAATAATAATAATAATAAAATTAGTAGTAGTTTAAATACCCCGAGAAAGTTCAGGAGAAGATGTTCCTCTTCATCAGCGACTTGTTTTAGGACAGGATCGTCCGCGTCGTCCCTGCTGAGTCGGCCGTGCGCCCTCTACCTCTTCCTCTTAGTCGTCCTGCTCGACCTGAGTGACTTTAGTAGTAGTCTTAGTTTAATTAGTAGTCCTGTGAATGAAAGAACTGTGAGTCGAGTGAATAATGCCTTCCTCGTCAATGGAGCGGTGAACAATGGGAACGGTCACCTGAATGTGAATGGATGGGAGTTGACAGGTGATGGGGCTCTGCCTCACCTCAGTATGGATTCAGTCTTTGGAAACTCGCTGACAGGTCAGTAAACTCTCTCTTCTTCTTCTTCGAAACTCATAAATTTTTTTGTCAGGAAAAACAGTCAAAAGTTTTATTACCGGGGATGATATGATGATGAGTAGCGGTACCATATTTATAGCTCAGCCTTCTTCATAAAAGTTGAACATCTTTTTTTATTTACTTATATAGAGTCTTCCGAGTCAATGGAGGCGGGTGAGAACTTCTCGGGGGAAGAGGGGCTGCTGATGTCATCATCATCAATTGGAGGTGGGGATGATGAGGATCAAGACTCTATCGAGATCAGTCGCACCGTCGACCCCCAGACTCTGAAACGTCTCGAGTCCAAGTTCCTCACCCTCTTTGGGATGGACAAGAGGCCTGGGAAGAAGTCCAAGACGAAGCAGATCAAAGTGCCTAAATACCTTCTCGATCTTTATCAGAAGCAAAGTGGGTCGGATCTGCCCACCTCAAATCTCAACTTGCCTGGCAGGCATACGAAAACGGCGAACACGATCCGGACCTTCTACCACGAACCTGGTGAGTGAAGATGCTTATTATTATTATCTCATCAAAATATAAACACACATTAATTCATATATCCAAAATATTCCAAAAACACACATAAAAATATCCATCCATGTTCAAACAAAAAAATATCCAAAAAGTCTTGCAGTCTCTTAGAACAAACGTAATATATCATTTTGTGTCTTCTGAAGAGGAGAAAAAAAACTTTTGCCTTTTTGTCGAAGCCATAAAACTGCCATTATAATTCCAAAAAAAAGTCCAAAAATCGAGCTCTTCTCTTGTTCCTCAGTTCCCATTAACTAAAGTGCTCGTTCAAGGAAAAAAAGGGAGAGAAAAATATGTGTGTCTTCAAGAAAAGTTTTTGCTTATCCATATCCATATATATTGTTATTTATGCTGAAGAACATGGCACATAATCTTCCCTTAAAACTGAAACTGCTCCTGTCGTTTTATTAGCTTTCCACACACACACACACTTAAACTTAACTTTAAAGTTGTAGTAAATGGAAGTAAACATCATTTTTCACGTGAGAGTACAGGGAATGAAGAGACAAAGACCTAGAAAAATTCTTGTTGAGTTAACGTCTTCACAGCGTCTTTTGTTTTCTTGAGAGTGAAACACAAGGATTGAGTCGTAAACCACAATCATTTAACTTGTGTTTTCCTCCAAAAAAGCTGTGATGGCGAAAATATGTTATTTACGAGCTTTTTATTGTCTTCTTCTCTACCAAACTATGTGCTACTGCTGCTGAAACAGAGTTTTTTGTACTCTATGACTTTGACTGGGGTAATGAAGTGAAAAGGTAAAACAAAGCTTTCAAAGATATATGTATGCATGCGCTGTGGCGGAAGCCGGCGGGAGTTTCAAATTTTCAAAATCCTTATTATGAAAACAAAATGGCATACGCAAATGCAGGTGCATGAATGGTGATGATTCTAATCAAGGAGAAAAGTGCATTTAGACTTAATGAGACAATTCATGTTTTATGACGCAGGTCCTGAAGTGGAGCCTTCCCCTTCCTGGAGAGGTCACGAAAACCACGTCAAGTTCTCTCTGCGGTCCATCCCCGCCACCGAAAAGGTGACCGGGGCTGAGCTCCGCATCCCCTTCGAAGTGACTGTCTCTAAAGATAATTATCCTAGTGAATCAGTGAACAGTGCAAAACACAGTGCTTCTTCATCATCATCTCCAGATCAGGCCCAACTTCGAGCCGTGCGAGTCCTCCTGCACGACATCACAAAGCCCGCGACTCCCATGAGCCTGGAGCCCATCACCTATCCCATTGACACGAAGACGGTCGTTCTGAGTAAGAGGCGGAATGGCACATCCTCCTTCTGGCTGACATTCGACGTCTTCCCTGCCGTCCAGCGGTGGATGAATAATCCTCGGCAGAACCACGGACTCGTCCTAGAACTCTTCGGAGTGACTAATGACGGCCACACCGTCCCTCATCAGGTTGTCGTGGAGAGGCACAATTTGCGAGTGAAACGAGATCTTGTTGAGTCCTCAACTAGTGATCATGATGATGATGAAACAAGTGTTCTGAGTGATAACAGTATTACCACTGAGTCATCCTCTGCGATCGCCACCGCCACCAACCTGAAGATGCAGTCTCCGTCGTCGGCAGAGTCAAAAGCCTCCTCAATTGAGGATTCCGGTGAATCTATGAGCTCTCCGTCTACAGGACAGACGCAGACGCCTGGCTCGGCGACGCCAGCGGAAGTGGGGGTGGCCCCTGACCACTCCAATGAGTAAGTAGCTGTTTTTTCCCACCACCATCCCATTCATTCACTTTTTTTTATAAAAGAAAGACACCGTCATTTTTTTTACCTCAGACTTTAGAGTTGAGACATAAAACACATTGCCACCAACATTGTTATACCACACACAACCACAAAAAAAGTGCAAACTCTTCACATTATTATATACCTTTTTTCATCTTCATCTTCTTCAAAAAAAGAAGCAAATTATATCCAGGTGCGGCTTTTGCGGCGGCATCTTCTGCTTTTCATCATCTCGTAAAAAATAGGTTGAAGATGTTGTTGAAAAAAGAGCAG